>CM066922.1:7950407-8073848 GCA_033964015.1 Scolanthus callimorphus
AGGTATCACTTGTAAAGATACGACCATTTTTGTGTGAAATCATGCTATTTTAACCAAAAAAGTACCCCGAAGGTAGTCCGTAAACGTAAGGTGTCTAAATGAAAAAAACAACAACTGCTATCATAAATGCAATTTCAATGCTTTAGATAACGTAAATGCAGCTGCTAATCACTATTCTAAAACACAAAAAGGACAAAAACAGATATGGAAACAGATAGATTCTCCATCTCCGTAACCTCTAGATTTTATAAACTTTTACTAGACAAATGAAGTGTGGAAACTAAATTGTTGTCTTGAGCTAAACAATTGCCCACCTGTTTTGAAATGAATGAATATAAAATTTCAGGAGGGTAGGAAAACAAATAATATTTGGTATACTTTCTTGTAGTATTAGAAGAGCGAAGTGGTACCCAATAGATCAAGGAGGACGGCTGAAAATGCTCATTACAATCATGGTTTTTACTGGTTTGTTATTTGACGCTTCATCTCAAAATCAGAATTGCTTGGACATCCCTTCATTTGAATTGTCATGAATTGTATTTTACACCCGTTAATCAACATAATAAACACGTTGGAAAATAGGCCAAACTGATTTTACCCTACACCCTGCTTTTGTCACGCTCTGCCATGTAAAGCAATCGGCTACCATGGTTACAAAATATTTCAAACGAACTGTTCCAAGTTGGGGGGCAACCTTAACGAATAACTGTGCTGGATATTTTCTCTTGTGAGAACATATTTTTTGCTGTTAGACCGATGTTTAAGTGCCCTGGCCCATCAAATCTGCAGCAAAATGAAGTTGTGTAAACATCTGGAGCACTAACAGCAGGAGAACAAACAAATGTCACAATTGCAGGCAAGCCTTATGTGTACGCAGGAAAGTATTATTGCGCTCAGATTTTATGATGTGCTTCTGCTTTGGTGGTAGCATGGCTAAAAAAACGTGAGGCAATCTCAAAGGTTTTTGTATGAAATGTAATGGCCAAAGTAACCCCAAAGATGACTGCAGCGTACGTCGAAGGCTTTTGCCTCCTCAACATAGTAAACAGGATTAAAGATTATAACCCCTGAATCTTGTAAGAAAGTACAGGCAGAAACATATAAGTGAGTTGAAACGTGTAACAAACATACATTGCTTTAGTGCTAAGCTGCGGAATATTCGCAGAATCAATAATTGAACTGATTTTGAAAATGTTGTTGAAGGACTTCAAGATGTTAAATGTTAGTATCTTATCACTTACCACTATTGCTCTACTTTATTCGAAGCGAAAAAATTAAATATTATCATCAAGAGAAAACCTGCTTGGGCAAGCAGGCGAGAGTTCATTATTCACCAGATATGGTCAAAAACTCGCTACGAAATCCGCAGCTTGGTTCACCGTTGCTTGTTTCAACTAAGTTATATGTTTTTGGTACAGGGGAAAAACGTTTTTTGTTTTTCTCTGTGAAATACAAGACAGTTTAACTCATTTTTTTTGTGAATATTGAAGTTTTTACTCTTAGTACTTATTGACTAATCTAAAAACAATTGTCATCATGTTATCTCGAAGGTTTACTCTATCGTTAACTTTACAAATTATGGGATGTTTTCAATCCCTTAAACCTTTTATCGCACAAGTAATGACATTACATCTGTATAATTAACACACATATCCACTTATTTTTCTTATGAGCCACCTTAACAATTTAAAATCAAATTATAGCATGGAACCAGGCCGGATCCCGGGCGAGCCATGTGTCGATTTAATTTTGTATAGTTATTCTTGCTCGTGCGAATTTTGGTGGCACTAGCATGTAAAAAGTACCCATGCAAGACTTTATGAATATTATTTAGTATTTTTCCCGAGCCACCTTAAAAGTTAAAATTATGGGATATTTTGTAACAACCACATTCCTTGGAGCTAATGAAAGGATGTAAGCACAAAATTTGCGAAATAGACAGATCAATACATTTTTTATGAGTACCTAACCGACAGCTAAAACTGAAATTATGGGATGCAGGGCAGATCCCTGGTGGAGCCATGCGTCGATTAAATCTTTGAATAGTCAGTGTTTTTTGTGGGAATTTTGGTGGCTCTAGCACGTAGATAATACCCTTGAGAGAATTTATTAATGGTTATTTTATTATTTCTCCCGAGCCACCTTAAAAGTAAAAATTATGGGATATTTTGTAACAACCATATTCCTCGGAGCTAATGGAAGGTTATACACATAAATGTTTTGAAATAGACATATAACTACATTTTCAATGAGCAACCTTACCGGCGTCTAAAACTGAAATTATGGGATGGATCCAGGGCGGACCCCGGGTGGGGCCATATGTAATATTAATCTATGGGTGGTTAGCATTATTTGTGCCAATTTGGTAGCGTTGCCATAAAACTGAACAATTTTGCACCAAGCGGCTGCACTAATAGGAACCAGCATTTGCCAAACGTACTCTTCGCTTGATTAATGTCCAGATAAAAAGGGATTGCGGTTGATTCATCGAGTCTGGTCTCTTCTCGGAGAAGATTTTGTAAACAACCTCTCTTTCGCGAGGTAGTTTGAGTAGCGAAAGCCTTAGGTGCGATCGGTCTAACATTACGAGGTTTAGCCCTGGTTCTGGTTCTTTTTTGACATTCTTTTGCTCTTACCTTTCTTTTAGAAAACCGCTGAGCAGTTTCACATCTCTCGTTGTTTTCGCTCGAGCATTTTTGTTTTCTTGCTTAATATTATACTCGTCAATGTTTTTTTCCAAGGCTTGAAATCTTTGTGGAAGTGACATTTCCTTTGAGAACTTTTCCTTCATTGTCGAAGAGGTTTTCAGTGGGCTGTTTTAATCGTTCAATTGAACTTCTAAAAAACGTTGATCTTTCAGGAGCAAGTGAAGTTATTGCTCTCTTTGCCACTGTATGCATTGCTACGCGACCTCAAAATTCACTTGCGATTGGCGATTCTCAGCAAAGGAATTACAATGTCAATTTTTTTGCGCCAGAAAGGTAATAATTCTAGGGCAGAAAGCCACACTATAGCTTACAATAATTTTAGTTGATTTTGCAATAAATGTCGGCCGACTGATGTAGCCGTTTTGGTTTTGATTGACGGCTAAAAATCGCCAATCGCCCATCGCAACAGTGAATTTTCAGGTCGCGTAGCAATGCATACAGTGGTAAGCATATTTTCAGAGGTGATCACTGATTGGACGAAACGCTTTTCCCACGTGTGGGACAGCCATTTCGCGGCAACAAGTGGCTATTTGGATTTGTGAAACAAATTTTCGCACGGTAAATTCGGTACGTAAATCTCAGTATGTATATAATAAAAACATTTCCTGCAGGCGAGTTTTAAGAGCTATTTCCATTTTGGCTAAAAAACCATAAGGTTGAAAAGTCTTATTCTTGGAAACAATTTATTTTCCATCACTAAATGGTATCAGCATGCAAGAAACATTTCACAATCACAGTCTGCACTGTAAATATCTGTTTTCCTTTTATTATGCATCTATGTAAGACATAATATATAGATTTAGCCACTGGACAAAAGCGGAGCTACCGTTTAGATATTTTTCTGTGTTAATTGGTTAAAGGTTGCCATTGTACATAGCCTGTCAAGACAACTAAACAACTGTATATTTTAGGTACGATGTGCCTATAGCCTATAAATACCAGGCCGAATATATGACCGAAGTTTTCTCTACTACGCTCGTAGTGGCATATCTTACATACCTTACATTCTTTCACCGCTTGTGATAAGGTTGCAATAACAAGTAAAGATCGAAGCATGAGTATCTCGATCTCGAAAAACTGTGATGAATAAAATATGTTTCCAGCAAACTGCACCGTATTACCGTAGTGGAGAGTGGGAATGAAATATATTTCAAGCAAACAGCACCGTATTACCTTAGTAGCGTAGTGGAGAGTGGGAATGAAATATATTTCAAGCAAACTGCACATATAACCGTAGTAGCGTAGTGGAGAGTGGGAATGAAATATATTTCAAGCAAATTGCACCGTATATACTACGCTACTACGGTAATACGGTGCAGTTTGATGGGAATATATTTTATTCATCACATTTTTTCCGAGATCGAGATACTCATGCTTCGATCTTCATTTTGTTATTTCAACCTTATCACAAGCGGTGAAAGAATGCAAGGTATGTAAGATATGCCACTACGGTACTACGGTGCTACGAGCGTAGTAGAGAAAACCTCGGTCATATATCGGGCCCCTTGTAAATATGTGCCACTCTCATTGACTCGGGCAAAAACTAGCCGCAGAAGCTGCTAGTCACAGTGACGGTAACAAAGATTATACATATTATGTCAAGAGTATTGATGCCGGGACTAATTTTCTTTTCAAAAAATACCTGATGACAACATATTAATTCTCTGAAGACTGTAAAAACGTCTGACTACCAATCGGGATTCCGCCAATAAACTCTCCACCCTCGCAGCTTTGACTCAAATGTGTGATCATTGGTACAAAAACATAGACAACGGAAACTGATTGGTGCAGTGCACTCAATTTTTTTGCACAAGTTAAGAGCCCAGGTGAAGGGGGGTCAACTGGTTTAATTCATATCTCTCGAGGAGAAGGCAACAATGCTTTATTAATGGTCGGTTATCTACACCTAAAACATTGTTTGCGGGGTTCCTCACATAACTCAATCCTAGGCCGGTTTGGTTCCTTATTCATATAAACGACCTACCAACCTGTTTAACTTCCACTGCACCTTGCGTGTACGCTGACGACACTTTATTTTTATTGAGGTAAATGCCTCAGTCATCTTATATGCTGTGATTAGAGGTCTCGGGAGTCATTATGGAGTCTGTCGCCTCCATAATGATTGTGAAAATTTCCATGCACCCAACACAAAAAAATAGACATGCAAACAACTTTGCTAGCTAATAAACTGGGAATGAAACCTCTGCTTAGGGTAGATGTTCACACCAGCGAGGGGGCTGATAGACATTATGTATGGCAATGTGGGGTGGGGGAAAACAAGAAAATATGTTCAAAAGTGGATGCCCCTCCCTTCTGAGCTTTCTAGGCCCACCCCCCTTACCATTCAGTGGAATTTTTAATAAATTAAAAAAGAAGGTGCAGCTGTATGAGTGGAAAGACCAAAATTGGCAACCAACTATTTAATTCTGAATTTCTCTGCTCATTCATGGTATACCATATATTGGATTGTACGGGGATGCTCGGCCCGAAAGGGTAGGGTTTTCAGGCTGGAGGTATACGAAGTGGTAGGGTATTGGTATTTTCTGGAATTACATATTTTTGTAAAAATACACTGCTCATGTAATAAATTAATGGGACATGTATATTGTGATTCAAATTTTAAAAAAAACTTATGGCAAATAATTACTTTTCTCTTTATTGCACTTTTGTTCTTTGTTAGAATCATTCCATTGGGAGGGTTAAGTATGCTATTTTTTCTGAAGGAAGTTTCTTTACCCTACTTCGACAGGCCAAGCTTTATTGTGCCAGTGTAGCAACATACCAAAAAAGACACTGAATACATATCAAGAGACATTTTTCTTGTAAAGCATACTGTGACAAGCTATCTACAATGGCAACCTTGTTTTTGTTTCATTAACACAGAAAAATATGTAACCGGGAGCTCCGCTTTTAGCCAGTGGCTAAATCTATATATTAATTTGGTATCCCCAAGATATAATTTGAAAATGCTCGTGCCTTCCGACAGTAACAAAGTAATCTAATGATTAAAATATCCACTTGCCTGTTTTATGCGGAATACACCGTGAAGCACACCCTATTATAACCAGAAAAATATCTTGGGAACCTACAAGATGCGTTTGGAGATTGCATTGCATAGTTTTTTCCAAAGTTCGACCACGTTCAATTCAAGATGGCTGCCTTCGCAGGCAAATAAGCTTAAATCATAAATTCTCCCAAACTTTAAATACCACATAGCTATGGCAACGGAAGCACTGTAGAATCGTTGTCAAATTGAAAATCACTTAAAAATGCGATGGTATTTCACTTGGAATCCTCAAATGATTTGGAGCGTGTCCAGAGGCGCGCGTTGTCCATTATATCTCCCAACATGTCTTATCGTGAACGGCTTACTGCTTGTAATCTTGAATCGCTTAAGGACAGACGTAATGAACTATGTAATAAGTTATTCGAAGCAATTGTATCTGACCCAAACCATAAGATATACCATCTCTTGCCTCCGAAGAACGAGGCACGCTATTGTCTTCGCAAGCAGCGCCAATTTCAGCGTTCTGCTATTAGAACAAAGCGTTACATGGACACTTTCATTCCCAGTATGTCAAATAGATAATTTTAACAAGTGTTTCAATATAAATATATTTATTGTTATTAATTTGTAAATATTGATTATTAATTTGTAAATTTGTAAATATCATGCAATTCAGCCCTTGGGCTGCTATATGACATGTTTAATAAACATATCTATCTATCTATCTATCTGTAAACACAATGAACTTTCCGTCATTTTCCAAGTAGCGTAGCGAGCCGCCGGGGCGCGAAAAAACGTGAATGAAAAATTTGCGATAGTTGTCGAATGTCACTTTTATACTTTTGAAAAGGTAAAACTTTTTAAGCTAAAACTACGGTCAAATTTAAACGTGGCGAGGACCTACCTTGAGAATGTTTTTTTTTTTTCTCCTTTTCACTTCACGGCACGACGACAGTCTTCCGAGTTTTGACCTTCCCTCTCCGATTATAAGGCGCTGTCCTTTTAAGACTCCGAGACATGTTCTAGACGCTTTTTTCGTTAGTTTTCGTCCCTACCTTTTTAAATCATCTTCAGGTTTCGACATTTTGGCTAGGGCTACCTCCATCTTCTTGTCGAGAACATTAATTTCCCGTTCTCTCTCGATCAAGCGGTCGCATTTGTCTTCCGACATGTCATTCCCTGCTGTATTTCCCCTCCATTCTCCGTCCCTCGCTCTGCTTTTCCCTTGTGAAACAACCGTGTTGATCGACATATTATCTGTCTCCGCTTCATTGCTGTAGACTTAAAATACCTTGATTTGACAGCTTGCTTTAGAAACGTTTCAGTTTTTGATGAAGGACAAGAAAAGATTTTTCCTTCACTTGTCGAAAATTCAAACACGAAATACCCAAATCTATAAACATCCCTACAAATAAAAATCGCCAGCTAAATTCAAGCGCGCGCGTGCTCATTTTCCCGCTCAAAACTGGTGGGCTGCCTGTGCGACGACGGACACACGGAAACCGGAAGTCCATCACAGAATCGGTCGATGCATATACACTTTTGTTTTGTCCCTTTTTCTCCTGCATGTAGCTATGGGGCTCCGCTACGCGGGCGCCTTCGGCGCCCGCGGGAGCTCCGCTGTAATTAGTAATTATCATTCATATAGCTTCGTTCTATAGATGCTAATGAAAGATAGTACAAATCCAATTAAAAAGCATCTCCAACCCAGCGAATTCACTTGTAGCGCACTGGTTAGGGTTTGAGTTAGTAATCTGTTTGCCGGTGAGGGTTAGGGTTCTAAACAGGGTGGAATTGATATACGATTTTTTTCCTTTTACCTTTACTGAGATAACGAAACTAAACGTCTAAATTTTTGTGTGCCGTCCAAAAGGCAACGATGGTTTACGAAAGGGAACATTGCTTCCGAGATATATTCTTTTTCTCTTATGATGACGTCATCGATGACGTCATACCACGCAACCACGCAGTTGCACCCCGCTTGCCACTAAAACAACTTTCCCTCTCCCCCATTCAAGTTTGGTTGTCTGAGATTCATCCCTTCCTGAGATATGATTAATAAACAGCGAGAATGGTCTTGGTTTACCTTTGGTGGGACAGGCACGCACGGACGCGCCTGCGATACCAGTATGGTAATATACCGCTTAACCATGAAAAATGAAGTCGATCGTAAACCTACTTTTGAGCTATTGTATTCTTCCTGCGATACCTATGGTGCTCCGCGATACCTATGGTGCTCCTTCGGCCGCTTAGGAGCTCCGCTATAATTTCAAAAGCCAGTAACATAACGGCTCTACGGTGCGGACCGCAAGACGATTTTAGGTTTAGCGTTATCCGAAAGAACAGGATTAAATAACAATCCATAGCATGTCATTGAACGGGATTTAATAATGGCTGATTTAACTTGTTGCGATTTGTCGGGCCGGATGTTTTTTGAGCCGTGACTTTTATTTGTCCAAAGGAAAATCGGGCCCGACAAGAAATAACTGATAAGATGCCACAGATTTCTCAGTGTCCGGCCGACATCGAAAGAAGCTTATGAAAAATCGGCTCAAAAATCGCAGCGTGTAATAGTCCTGAAAACGAAACACCTAGTCTGTAATTAATTTGGTACTCAGAAACAGGTAACATATATCATATAGAGATAATATTCAGTTAGCATACAAGAAGAGAAAACAAACGGAGTGACAGTTATATCAAAATTCTGTTTGCTCTGTTTCGGAAGGGAAATTAAAATTTCAAATATGATTTAAATGCTGCTGATGTGAAAGAACCAAGCTGGTCATTTTTTTAAAGAGATAAATAACTCTCTTCGTAGTGACAAGTAGTGGTTCCTCGTTGATTTGTTGGCAATAATTGAAAGGTACGTAATTCATTCGCGCTAAATCTTGAGCATTGAGATACGGATACGGAAAAGAGAATTGCAGAGTGAATGTGGTTCTCTTCTTCCAAAGAAAATTTCAGCATTCGCTTATTAGCCACAACCTGAATTTGGCCTATTTCGAGACTCGGATCACATAACTATGTTGGGCTCTTAAATTATACTTGGCGAAGTTACGGACAAGTTCCCGTTCATAAAAACGTTGTCTTCGGTAAAATATAATGATTTGAACCTAATTTAACCTAAGAGTGCGTCGATAGAAATAAAAAGTCGATAGAAATATAACAAAAAAAAAATCGTTGGTGTTCGAGACAATAAAGCTAAAGGCGCAAACAAGGAAAAAAAATGCATCGCTGAGAACAAAAATTACTAGTAGATGGTACGAGAGCAATATTTTTGTTGTTGTTAGAAAAGATGCTCTTAAGTTTCGTCAATGGATCAACGTTTCGATCCGAACAATTTGAAATAGCACAGGCAAACTGCTCTTAGTGAAAGCAGAAATTAAAGAGGTTCTCGTGAGTTTTCGAGCCAATTTTCTGCCTCTGGGATATCTACCTAACTTCGGAACAAAAAAAAGTGGTTATTTTGTGCGCCAACAGTAACAGACGTTATCCATTCTGTTGTTCCCTACAATCATTTTCCTGTAAACTGACACCAGGCGGAGAAGCTCGCTAAAAACAATGTTAAAAAATATTAATCTTATTTATTTACTTTTTATCTTTTTTGCATATGTAATTAGCGCTTACCTAAATATAACACCATTCCTTAAGGTTACGGCACACCTTCGGGGTACTTTTCCGTTAAGATGGCATAATTTTGCATAAATTTGGCATAATCTTGACACGTGATACCTCATTTTAAAGCGTATATTGAAAGACCCCTTTCCGGTGCATCAGTCCAACTTTTGAGAGTTTTTTAACACCATTTTAGCGTTGTTAGGACGTGTTAAATAAAACGTGTTGAGGATTTTGGTAATTCGATTGACTTTCTGATTTTTTTAACATTTAAAAAAGAATCCCAGGGAGACTGAATTGGCTGTAAAATCTTTTCAAAATTTCAAAAATCTCCGATATGCTTTTTAAAAACACATAAGCCCATGGTTAAACGTTGTTAAAGAAAGAAGCATTGTATATACGCGTGCGTGGAACTCTCGAAACTTGACCTCATGCGTCGCTATATAAATAAGCTTCAAAATGAGGTATCACTTGTCCAGATATGACTTTTTTTATTCATAGTTGAAAAATTATTGTGGTGGAGAGTTTGTAACATGAGCTTATTCCTCTAAAGACTGGGCAACCACTCGTCACCTAATGGGCGATAAAAAATTTATTGTTGCATTTAAGAAGGCTGCCTACAGTTTTTCTTGGACTTGACCTCTCAACTTTGGACGACCACAATTCTGAAATATAATTACGTATGGATTTGAAATTTTGACCATTTGCTGTAGAAAGATCAAAGTTCAAGATGATGCACGATTTATTGTCATCAGAGTTTCCAAAGCAACGAATCAGGGGGTCACTGTTTTTAGTTAGAAAAAGTTCCACGTGAAATTCAATCTAAACTTTTAAAATGACACACCAAGCGCTAATCCTTAGGTAATTGTATATACGTATACGAAGTTTAATTAGAGAAACTTCACCAAGCCGATTTCAAGGATTAGAATCTTGAGAGGAACTAGGAAGAAGGTGGTGAACTTTAAAATTTTACCAGGCGCTATCCGCGACGTAATATCTTTCTTACGCGGACAGCATCTCGCTAATATGGTCAGTTTTAGGTTAAGAGCACGAGAAAAAAAATTCGCCACCAGGAACTTTCTCTGGAGCCTTACTTGTGTTCGAAATGATATTTCGCGAAATTGCTAAAAAATTGAAGTTTGCGTTGATGTTCATTGTGGAAAATCAAAGGCACTTCCTGACATCAAATTTGGCAAACAGGTAGTTGTATACCTGGGGATGAATTGTGCGGCAAGAGATTTTGCTATTTCAAAACCCAGTAAATTTTATAATTGTCAGAATGCAAGTGAAACACTTTGAATTTCGAAGGCAAAAAAAGTCGCCTGAAAACTTAGTATACGTATAGACAATTACCTAAGGATTAGCGCTTGGTGTTTCACGTGGAATTTTTGATAATTAAAAATAGTGACGCCCCGATTCGTTGCTATGGAAACTCTGATGACAATAAATCGTGCATCATCTTTAACTTTGATCTTTCTACAGCAAATGGTCAAAATTTCAAATTCATAGGTAATAATATTTCAGAATTGTGTTCGTCCAAAGTTGACAGGTCAAGTCCAAGAAAAACTGTAGGCAGCCTCCTTAACGGAATAAGGATATATTCATGAAAGACATTTTGGTCTGCATGGGGTATTTTCCATTGGGGTATTTTTAAAGGAAAACGTTAACCGACCTTGGCATTCGATATTGACTTAAGTTTAGTTGCCGTGACATCTGTGCCTACCAGAGAATAATTTCATCGCCACATACGGTTATCATTGTACGAAAAAAGAAAATGATACGAAAGGAAACTCGGGATTAAAAAAGGTATTTCATTTTTTACTAGCAGCCCTTAAGACGTTCAAATGATGAGCGAATTAATACATAAGTGATATTATGTTGAGCATATGGGCGTGTCTATGGACTGGATGTGTCCTCATAACGCGTGGTATTCACCAAGTGGCGTCCATTCAGAGGTCTGAAGGGGAACGACGGGAACGTTTATGGGAATAGAAGGTAAAAAGCAGACAAAACAGGAGCCGAGAGATGCCAACGTTTCGGATTTTACTTTCAATCCTTATATTTTATATTTTTGCGGACATTGTATCCTATTGGATCCAGAGACATCGCTGTTTGAGTTTCTTATCTTTCCCTTTACAATGGGAAAAGAAGATAATAATGAATATCTAGCAGAGGCCATGAGGGTGAGAGGAATAACTGTTTTAGTCAAATAACACTAGTAGGTCAATTTGTTTTTCTTGGACTGTGCAATTGCCATTTTTCTGCTTTCAAATGCGACACTTTTTGCTACTAGTAGGTTTTAACTTATACCCTACTAGTAGCTCAACAATAGACCTCCTCGGCTTGGGCGTAATGTTTTCCCATTTCAGATCACGTCGCATTCCCATGAGTATTCTTTCTTTGTTTTTCTGCTACGCATCGAAGGATATATGAATATGGAAGCATTCCAAACAAAGGGAGAATACTCATGGGAATGCCACGTGATCTGAAATGGGAAAAACATTACGCCCAAGCCGAGGAGGTCTATTCAGAATGCTGCATTGTCAATAGCCCATTAATGTGATTTGACTAAAGATCAATATATATCACGTGAACAGTAAAATTGTTCATTCACTTGGAGCTCAAAACGGCCACATGTTCCCTGAACGCCATTTCCAAAGTTAGGACATAGCCAAGTGAGATCGCAAGTTCATCTTTGCAATTGCCTCATTGTATTTATAGGCTATGAGCTTGTTGATCACGTGGCATCAGAGTTGGATGTGCAATCCGAGATCGAATGCGGGTTCCATTGCACGCGGGATGGTCGCTGTCGATCGTTCAACTACAAAACTAAATTTTCAAAATGTGAACTAAACAGCGAATCCAGATACACCGCGAAAGGCTCTTTTGTCAAGGATTCTTCTAGCGTCCATTTCTACGACATAGGGAGGGAGGTGAGATTCGAGCGCTGTTTGTCAGCAATTACGAACTTGTATATCTTTGCATGATAGTTGCCATATAATGTCTGACCCGATTTCAAAATATTTATACGCGAAATTGTAGTATATGGTGTGCTCATCATTTTAAATAAGACTTTCCTAATGGAAAATTATAGGGCTATGAAAAAGTGTAGATGCACTAGGGTATGACATTTCATGCATAAATAAACGTTCTACAAAGAACTGAATTGCCTTTCGTGTTTTGTTTTCTTTTATTTTTAGAACCTGCGATCATGTCTAGACTACCTACGCATCGGAGCCACTTTCAACGGCGTATATACTATTACTGGAAGAGACGGCACAAATTTCAAAGTTTGGTGTGACTTTCGGTCAGAAGTTGGCTGCGCTTGGACTCTTATCCAATCTTATTCCCGGCAGAACAGAGCAATAAAGCCTTATTGTCGGACTTCGCTCGAGGACGACATTCCAAGACAACAGAATAAACCAAACTGGGACGACTACCGTCTTTCTTTACCAAGAATGAAAAACTTAGTATCGCATTCCTCTCACTGGCGCGCCACCACAAGTTTTCCAATTTACGGTGTTGACTACAAAGATTACGTTCGTGCAAATCTGTCAAAATTTAATCCAATATCATTTCAAGGGGCTGGAGTCTGTAAACCCGTTGAGTATGTTAACATAAGGGGCTACGCTAGTAAAAACACGGAGGCGCCTTTTGGCAGATACGTAACTTATACGCGCTACATATTGATTCAGGAAGCAGAAGCTGTCCGTACAAGAACGCCACAACAGGTGCAGTGAACAGTGAGAACAATTTCGGATATTACTGTGAGTCTGACGATACAATGAACAAACTCTTTCGCGGTACAGAAACTGACGACAGCACAACGCAGCTTTGGCTTGGCGGGTACGAATAATTGAAGTTGGTTCTTCACGGTAACTTGCTCTCCTGTAGGGTCATTCGGTTTCGCAAATACCGTAGGGTAAAATGAAAGGCAATAGTAGGTATTTGAGGTATTATTACTTTTGAATCCCGATAATCAAGGGCGCTTTTGAAAGTCAGGCTGTATTGGCGTTGTTGTCTCCATTTAAGGATACGGTGCAGTTTCAGCGGCGACTCCCTTTTAAATAGTCTCAAACGCGCGCTTTTCATCCGATTTCTTAGTGCAATATATCAAAATAGTGGGTACCGTGAAAATGCAATTTCGTTTATGATTGGGTTGTCTTTCGATGTGAAGTGAACACTTTGACCGCAGAAATGGGTAAAATTTGAAAATTTCATTTCATTTAACATGTAGAAAGAGAAAAACAGTGAAGGAGGGGTATAACAAAAACGAGAGAGGGAGCATTAGCTTTTAGCTATTTTTAATAATGAAACCAATGGCAACGGGAATAACCAAGCTGTGCTAGAAAATCTTTTAACGACCACGCATTTTTTACTACCATAATATGGTGATGTTTTCCTTTATTGGAAAGGGCAAAACTACATCACGCCTAACCTAGTTAACAGAAATCGTACTTCACTTCACGAGGCTTCCACTATGCCGCGAAACCCCTAATACTCCCTAATATATTCCCTTACAAAGTTCCCAGGGCATTGGTCTCCATTGGTCTTTTTGGCGCCAAACAAATTGCGCGTTTGTTGATCGACCGAGTTTGGTCGTATTTTGTTCAAGAAAATAAAAAGCTCTGCACCACTCGAAATTCAACTTTTTGTTATAAATAGCTGTGAATGATTAATCCCTCGTTCGGTAAATAGGGAGGTTTAGGAAGCGGCAGAAAGGTAAACGAAAACTTTTTGATTGTTGTTGTTTTCGATTAGAAGATGGCTTGAACATAACTTCCTCATGCACTGGCTCGTATACTTTCTTTGGTTGTATTATGCACTGCATCTTACTAACATATAAGTATTCTTAAGGTAAGCATTCTAAAAAAACTTCTCGTCATGTAAACTTCATGTAGGATTCGTTTTGAACTGAACAACTCAGTCGAATGTGCGTGACTTCGCGTATAAACAATCTACAGCGAATCTACCACTGACAAAACGGCTGACAGCAAAAATAAATGTATACTTTGCAGATGTCAGTTGTGGAATAGAATTGGCTAAATATATCTCGAAGGGCTTTTATCAGTTCTTGGTAAGTCTGCACAGACATATTTTTGGTTTGCATGGTGAGATTGCATTGATTCTTCCGTCGAACGCAAGGCAAGCTTAAAGGGACATGGTCACCGAAAACATCAAAAATATAATATCACAAATAATAAAAATAACAAGTCAAATATGTAAAGAATGCTTTCAAAACTTGACATGGTGAAAATTTGAGGTCATTTCGATGTAGGATTGCAAAGATATTCGCGGATTGTACAGCTTACATGAGAAAATCTGACTCTTTTGAAATCGGTTTACCTCAATCTTTTTTCAAACATACTAATTTTGCCATCTTAATTCGCTCATATCTCAGCAATCCTTCATCGTAATCCAATGAAATTTTCCGTACTTCTTTCTTTAAACTGACTCTTTCAATTTCAGCGAATATTTTTGTATTTTGTGACAATAATTATTTTAGTGTTTTCTAGGTGACCATGTCCCTTTAATTACATCCTATAACACAGTTCCCCAAGTATGCAAGAAAATTGAGTGCTATTGCGATTTTCGAAGTTTCTGTGGTAACAGTTTCACCACATCACGTATTATATATCAGATTAGATTACGAATGAAGTATCTGGTCTAATATTCATTTTTTTAAGATTCAAGAACACTTATCCAACATTACCCTTGCCTAAAATATTTTGCAAAACGCATCAAATTAATCAGCACAATGCATCAAATTATTCAGCACAGAGAGGAAATTAAGAGGAAATTTCGAAATGTTTAAATCATTTTTTTGTTTTAATCAACACGCGCTTAAACATTTTGTTTGAACTTTGTTTGTTATCCTTTAATATTTTTCCAGTGGAGATATCAACAAAATGAGACACGTTTTTTGCCCATTTTGTGCTGAATAATTTGATGCATTGTGCTCACACGGCTCTCTTTATTGTCAAAGGGGGTTTTTGACAATTAACGGATAGCAACCACAAACTCCAAGTACTGGTCAAAGATGTTTATTCCACTTGATACGATCTTCACTCTGTTCGACTCTTTAACAACTCTCTTCAACTCTCTAGTTCTCAATCATTACAAGGCTTTTATCTTCAGTGATTCCTATACAATTCTTTGTGTACTAAACTTGTCGATTCAGCGCGTCCTTTGTTCTGGTCTAAGTTAATAAAGATTACTTCAGAATAATTATGTTTGCCAGGAAATCCTTTCGAGAATAACTCAGTGGAAACTCGATCAATTGAAAGGGCACATCGGATATTCATAGCTAAGAGGTGTAATTCAACAAACAGAATGTTCCGAATATGAAAGACAGAATTATTTACGAGTAGGAGCGATAGCGTCCTTTTTGATAAGTTGACCAAATTAATCTGTTGTAAGACTTAATTGAAAGTAACATAATCTGGCGTAAGAATTATTAAACTCGCGCATGGCCAAACGTGAAGTGACTCGCGCACCAGAATGACTCAGCAAAAGGCTAGCGTAGCTACGAGGCTAGAAATGACTAGGCAATAATTCGGGAATAACTCTCAGCTGTAACTCTGATGTGCGAATTCAATAGAAGTTAACTAAAAGAGACCATCATGAGGGTATTCAGGAGTTGATCAAAATAAGGCTAAATATCTTTCATGACAATCTCCCCCACGTTAAGTTCGAGTTCCATCGAGGACCAGTTGTATCTTTGTTATGTGAAGTTGAAAAATGGAAATTCCCGAAAAGTAAGCGAAAATGTATATAAAAGTTAAATATGAAATTGTTCCCGTTCATAAAAACGTTGTCTTCGGTAAAATATAATGATTTGAACCTAATTTAACCTAAGAGTGCGTCGATAGAAATAAAAAGTCGATAGAAATATAACAAAAAAAAAATCGTTGGTGTTCGAGACAATAAAGCTAAAGGCGCAAACAAGGAAAAAAAATGCATCGCTGAGAACAAAAATTACTAGTAGATGGTACGAGAGCAATATTTTTGTTGTTGTTAGAAAAGATGCTCTTAAGTTTCGTCAATGGATCAACGTTTCGATCCGAACAATTTGAAATAGCACAGGCAAACTGCTCTTAGTGAAAGCAGAAATTAAAGAGGTTCTCGTGAGTTTTCGAGCCAATTTTCTGCCTCTGGGATATCTACCTAACTTCGGAACAAAAAAAAGTGGTTATTTTGTGCGCCAACAGTAACAGACGTTATCCATTCTGTTGTTCCCTACAATCATTTTCCTGTAAACTGACACCAGGCGGAGAAGCTCGCTAAAAACAATGTTAAAAAATATTAATCTTATTTATTTACTTTTATCTTTTTTGCATATGTAATTAGCGCTTACCTAAATATAACACCATTCCTTAAGGTTACGGCACACCTTCGGGGTACTTTTCCGTTAAGATGGCATAATTTTGCATAAATTTGGCATAATCTTGACACGTGATACCTCATTTTAAAGCGTATATTGAAAGACCCCTTTCCGGTGCATCAGTCCAACTTTTGAGAGTTTTTTAACACCATTTTAGCGTTGTTAGGACGTGTTAAATAAAACGTGTTGAGGATTTTGGTAATTCGATTGACTTTCTGATTTTTTTAACATTTAAAAAAGAATCCCAGGGAGACTGAATTGGCTGTAAAATCTTTTCAAAATTTCAAAAATCTCCGATATGCTTTTTAAAAACACATAAGCCCATGGTTAAACGTTGTTAAAGAAAGAAGCATTGTATATACGCGTGCGTGGAACTCTCGAAACTTGACCTCATGCGTCGCTATATAAATAAGCTTCAAAATGAGGTATCACTTGTCCAGATATGACTTTTTTTATTCATAGTTGAAAAATTATTGTGGTGGAGAGTTTGTAACATGAGCTTATTCCTCTAAAGACTGGGCAACCACTCGTCACCTAATGGGCGATAAAAAATTTATTGTTGCATTTAAGAAGGCTGCCTACAGTTTTTCTTGGACTTGACCTCTCAACTTTGGACGACCACAATTCTGAAATATAATTACGTATGGATTTGAAATTTTGACCATTTGCTGTAGAAAGATCAAAGTTCAAGATGATGCACGATTTATTGTCATCAGAGTTTCCAAAGCAACGAATCAGGGGGTCACTGTTTTTAGTTAGAAAAAGTTCCACGTGAAATTCAATCTAAACTTTTAAAATGACACACCAAGCGCTAATCCTTAGGTAATTGTATATACGTATACGAAGTTTAATTAGAGAAACTTCACCAAGCCGATTTCAAGGATTAGAATCTTGAGAGGAACTAGGAAGAAGGTGGTGAACTTTAAAATTTTACCAGGCGCTATCCGCGACGTAATATCTTTCTTACGCGGACAGCATCTCGCTAATATGGTCAGTTTTAGGTTAAGAGCACGAGAAAAAAAATTCGCCACCAGGAACTTTCTCTGGAGCCTTACTTGTGTTCGAAATGATATTTCGCGAAATTGCTAAAAAATTTGAAGTTTGCGTTGATGTTCATTGTGGAAAATCAAAGGCACTTCCTGACATCAAATTTGGCAAACAGGTAGTTGTATACCTGGGGATGAATTGTGCGGCAAGAGATTTTGCTATTTCAAAACCCAGTAAATTTTATAATTGTCAGAATGCAAGTGAAACACTTTGAATTTCGAAGGCAAAAAAAGTCGCCTGAAAACTTAGTATACGTATAGACAATTACCTAAGGATTAGCGCTTGGTGTTTCACGTGGAATTTTTGATAATTAAAAATAGTGACGCCCCGATTCGTTGCTATGGAAACTCTGATGACAATAAATCGTGCATCATCTTTAACTTTGATCTTTCTACAGCAAATGGTCAAAATTTCAAATTCATAGGTAATAATATTTCAGAATTGTGTTCGTCCAAAGTTGACAGGTCAAGTCCAAGAAAAACTGTAGGCAGCCTCCTTAACGGAATAAGGATATATTCATGAAAGACATTTTGGTCTGCATGGGGTATTTTCCATTGGGGTATTTTTAAAGGAAAACGTTAACCGACCTTGGCATTCGATATTGACTTAAGTTTAGTTGCCGTGACATCTGTGCCTACCAGAGAATAATTTCATCGCCACATACGGTTATCATTGTACGAAAAAAGAAAATGATACGAAAGGAAACTCGGGATTAAAAAAGGTATTTCATTTTTTACTAGCAGCCCTTAAGACGTTCAAATGATGAGCGAATTAATACATAAGTGATATTATGTTGAGCATATGGGCGTGTCTATGGACTGGATGTGTCCTCATAACGCGTGGTATTCACCAAGTGGCGTCCATTCAGAGGTCTGAAGGGGGAACGACGGGAACGTTTATGGGAATAGAAGGTAAAAAGCAGACAAAACAGGAGCCGAGAGATGCCAACGTTTCGGATTTTACTTTCAATCCTTATATTTTATATTTTTGCGGACATTGTATCCTATTGGATCCAGAGACATCGCTGTTTGAGTTTCTTATCTTTCCCTTTACAATGGGAAAAGAAGATAATAATGAATATCTAGCAGAGGCCATGAGGGTGAGAGGAATAACTGTTTTAGTCAAATAACACTAGTAGGTCAATTTGTTTTTCTTGGACTGTGCAATTGCCATTTTTCTGCTTTCAAATGCGACACTTTTTGCTACTAGTAGGTTTTAACTTATACCCTACTAGTAGCTCAACAATAGACCTCCTCGGCTTGGGCGTAATGTTTTCCCATTTCAGATCACGTCGCATTCCCATGAGTATTCTTTCTTTGTTTTTCTGCTACGCATCGAAGGATATATGAATATGGAAGCATTCCAAACAAAGGGAGAATACTCATGGGAATGCCACGTGATCTGAAATGGGAAAAACATTACGCCCAAGCCGAGGAGGTCTATTCAGAATGCTGCATTGTCAATAGCCCATTAATGTGATTTGACTAAAGATCAATATATATCACGTGAACAGTAAAATTGTTCATTCACTTGGAGCTCAAAACGGCCACATGTTCCCTGAACGCCATTTCCAAAGTTAGGACATAGCCAAGTGAGATCGCAAGTTCATCTTTGCAATTGCCTCATTGTATTTATAGGCTATGAGCTTGTTGATCACGTGGCATCAGAGTTGGATGTGCAATCCGAGATCGAATGCGGGTTCCATTGCACGCGGGATGGTCGCTGTCGATCGTTCAACTACAAAACTAAATTTTCAAAATGTGAACTAAACAGCGAATCCAGATACACCGCGAAAGGCTCTTTTGTCAAGGATTCTTCTAGCGTCCATTTCTACGACATAGGGAGGGAGGTGAGATTCGAGCGCTGTTTGTCAGCAATTACGAACTTGTATATCTTTGCATGATAGTTGCCATATAATGTCTGACCCGATTTCAAAATATTTATACGCGAAATTGTAGTATATGGTGTGCTCATCATTTTAAATAAGACTTTCCTAATGGAAAATTATAGGGCTATGAAAAAGTGTAGATGCACTAGGGTATGACATTTCATGCATAAATAAACGTTCTACAAAGAACTGAATTGCCTTTCGTGTTTTGTTTTCTTTTATTTTTAGAACCTGCGATCATGTCTAGACTACCTACGCATCGGAGCCACTTTCAACGGCGTATATACTATTACTGGAAGAGACGGCACAAATTTCAAAGTTTGGTGTGACTTTCGGTCAGAAGTTGGCTGCGCTTGGACTCTTATCCAATCTTATTCCCGGCAGAACAGAGCAATAAAGCCTTATTGTCGGACTTCGCTCGAGGACGACATTCCAAGACAACAGAATAAACCAAACTGGGACGACTACCGTCTTTCTTTACCAAGAATGAAAAACTTAGTATCGCATTCCTCTCACTGGCGCGCCACCACAAGTTTTCCAATTTACGGTGTTGACTACAAAGATTACGTTCGTGCAAATCTGTCAAAATTTAATCCAATATCATTTCAAGGGGCTGGAGTCTGTAAACCCGTTGAGTATGTTAACATAAGGGGCTACGCTAGTAAAAACACGGAGGCGCCTTTTTGGCAGATACGTAACTTATACGCGCTACATATTGATTCAGGAAGCAGAAGCTGTCCGTACAAGAACGCCACAACAGGTGCAGTGAACAGTGAGAACAATTTCGGATATTACTGTGAGTCTGACGATACAATGAACAAACTCTTTCGCGGTACAGAAACTGACGACAGCACAACGCAGCTTTGGCTTGGCGGGTACGAATAATTGAAGTTGGTTCTTCACGGTAACTTGCTCTCCTGTAGGGTCATTCGGTTTCGCAAATACCGTAGGGTAAAATGAAAGGCAATAGTAGGTATTTGAGGTATTATTACTTTTGAATCCCGATAATCAAGGGCGCTTTTGAAAGTCAGGCTGTATTGGCGTTGTTGTCTCCATTTAAGGATACGGTGCAGTTTCAGCGGCGACTCCCTTTTAAATAGTCTCAAACGCGCGCTTTTCATCCGATTTCTTAGTGCAATATATCAAAATAGTGGGTACCGTGAAAATGCAATTTCGTTTATGATTGGGTTGTCTTTCGATGTGAAGTGAACACTTTGACCGCAGAAATGGGTAAAATTTGAAAATTTCATTTCATTTAACATGTAGAAAGAGAAAAACAGTGAAGGAGGGGTATAACAAAAACGAGAGAGGGAGCATTAGCTTTTAGCTATTTTTAATAATGAAACCAATGGCAACGGGAATAACCAAGCTGTGCTAGAAAATCTTTTAACGACCACGCATTTTTTACTACCATAATATGGTGATGTTTTCCTTTATTGGAAAGGGCAAAACTACATCACGCCTAACCTAGTTAACAGAAATCGTACTTCACTTCACGAGGCTTCCACTATGCCGCGAAACCCCTAATACTCCCTAATATATTCCCTTACAAAGTTCCCAGGGCATTGGTCTCCATTGGTCTTTTGGCGCCAAACAAATTGCGCGTTTGTTGATCGACCGAGTTTGGTCGTATTTTGTTCAAGAAAATAAAAAGCTCTGCACCACTCGAAATTCAACTTTTTGTTATAAATAGCTGTGAATGATTAATCCCTCGTTCGGTAAATAGGGAGGTTTAGGAAGCGGCAGAAAGGTAAACGAAAACTTTTTGATTGTTGTTGTTTTCGATTAGAAGATGGCTTGAACATAACTTCCTCATGCACTGGCTCGTATACTTTCTTTGGTTGTATTATGCACTGCATCTTACTAACATATAAGTATTCTTAAGGTAAGCATTCTAAAAAAACTTCTCGTCATGTAAACTTCATGTAGGATTCGTTTTGAACTGAACAACTCAGTCGAATGTGCGTGACTTCGCGTATAAACAATCTACAGCGAATCTACCACTGACAAAACGGCTGACAGCAAAAATAAATGTATACTTTGCAGATGTCAGTTGTGGAATAGAATTGGCTAAATATATCTCGAAGGGCTTTTATCAGTTCTTGGTAAGTCTGCACAGACATATTTTTGGTTTGCATGGTGAGATTGCATTGATTCTTCCGTCGAACGCAAGGCAAGCTTAAAGGGACATGGTCACCGAAAACATCAAAAATATAATATCACAAATAATAAAAATAACAAGTCAAATATGTAAAGAATGCTTTCAAAACTTGACATGGTGAAAATTTGAGGTCATTTCGATGTAGGATTGCAAAGATATTCGCGGATTGTACAGCTTACATGAGAAAATCTGACTCTTTTGAAATCGGTTTACCTCAATCTTTTTTCAAACATACTAATTTTGCCATCTTAATTCGCTCATATCTCAGCAATCCTTCATCGTAATCCAATGAAATTTTCCGTACTTCTTTCTTTAAACTGACTCTTTCAATTTCAGCGAATATTTTTGTATTTTGTGACAATAATTATTTTAGTGTTTTCTAGGTGACCATGTCCCTTTAATTACATCCTATAACACAGTTCCCCAAGTATGCAAGAAAATTGAGTGCTATTGCGATTTTCGAAGTTTCTGTGGTAACAGTTTCACCACATCACGTATTATATATCAGATTAGATTACGAATGAAGTATCTGGTCTAATATTCATTTTTTTAAGATTCAAGAACACTTATCCAACATTACCCTTGCCTAAAATATTTTGCAAAACGCATCAAATTAATCAGCACAATGCATCAAATTATTCAGCACAGAGAGGAAATTAAGAGGAAATTTCGAAATGTTTAAATCATTTTTTTGTTTTAATCAACACGCGCTTAAACATTTTGTTTGAACTTTGTTTGTTATCCTTTAATATTTTTCCAGTGGAGATATCAACAAAATGAGACACGTTTTTTGCCCATTTTGTGCTGAATAATTTGATGCATTGTGCTCACACGGCTCTCTTTATTGTCAAAGGGGGTTTTGACAATTAACGGATAGCAACCACAAACTCCAAGTACTGGTCAAAGATGTTTATTCCACTTGATACGATCTTCACTCTGTTCGACTCTTTAACAACTCTCTTCAACTCTCTAGTTCTCAATCATTACAAGGCTTTTATCTTCAGTGATTCCTATACAATTCTTTGTGTACTAAACTTGTCGATTCAGCGCGTCCTTTGTTCTGGTCTAAGTTAATAAAGATTACTTCAGAATAATTATGTTTGCCAGGAAATCCTTTCGAGAATAACTCAGTGGAAACTCGATCAATTGAAAGGGCACATCGGATATTCATAGCTAAGAGGTGTAATTCAACAAACAGAATGTTCCGAATATGAAAGACAGAATTATTTACGAGTAGGAGCGATAGCGTCCTTTTTGATAAGTTGACCAAATTAATCTGTTGTAAGACTTAATTGAAAGTAACATAATCTGGCGTAAGAATTATTAAACTCGCGCATGGCCAAACGTGAAGTGACTCGCGCACCAGAATGACTCAGCAAAAGGCTAGCGTAGCTACGAGGCTAGAAATGACTAGGCAATAATTCGGGAATAACTCTCAGCTGTAACTCTGATGTGCGAATTCAATAGAAGTTAACTAAAAGAGACCATCATGAGGGTATTCAGGAGTTGATCAAAATAAGGCTAAATATCTTTCATGACAATCTCCCCCACGTTAAGTTCGAGTTCCATCGAGGACCAGTTGTATCTTTGTTATGTGAAGTTGAAAAATGGAAATTCCCGAAAAGTAAGCGAAAATGTATATAAAAGTTAAATATGAAATTGTAACCCTTTTTTATGGTTTCTGTGTTTTTTTTTTAAATAGTGAAATGGCAAAGGCGAATGTCTTAATAATGAAATGGCAAAGGCGAAATGCGATGCGATATAAAAAGCTGGTAATTTTATCCGAAAAATAGGATAATTGCGTAGCTTAAAAGCTTGATCTTTTGGTATTTTGTATTTTGTATTTTTGTTTGTTTTTGTTTTAAACTATATTGCTATGTACACTAAAGAGACTAAATGTAACAAAGGTGGTGCAAATGTTCAATTTTGCAGCTGGTGCCTGATGGCTTCCATGGCCTCATGCCATCCTTCTGGTGGTATGTGGTGATTCCGTGGGTGCGGTGGTTGTTGCTGTGGTTGTCGCTGCTGTGGTGGTTGTTGATACCGGTGATACTCCGCCTCTGCATGTTGGAGCCACCATGCCCACTCATCCCTCTGTGCATGGCGGGGAAGGCGGACATGGAGGTGGTTGTACTGAGGCGGGTTGCCCAATTCTGGGGCTCTTGCCTCACCCCGGAAAACTGGGTGGAACGGCGCGGGCACGTCGTCAAAAACTATGAAGTGTACTCGTGCGAGTACACTTCGTGGTGTGATTGGAATGATGATTTCCCGGCAATGCGGGCAATTGGTTTGACTGTGGATATCAAACCACAATTTCAGACATTCCTTGTGGATCGCCTGTTTGCAACAAGGCAGTCTCTTGGTCGGTACGTTTTCCAAGCAAATGACGCAATCCATAGTCTAAGGAGTGAGAGAAGTGACAGTTTATTTTGAGGAATGTCAATGTTTTGCTCTTGGCATTGATCACACTGTTGAAGAGGCACATCTTCAGGTGGAGATGCGTTCTGGCGACGAGCGCGAACACCATTAGCCATCCAACGTGCGACCGTAATCGATATTATTGAGTGTACTATAGCCAAGGCGAATGCAATATAGGTGATAACATCATTAATTGTAGTACTGGATACTTCATGGATTGTTGAGATTTGCTTTTTAAGTTGTGTTAGTTCCGATGTCACGTGACCATCGATATGCTGAAAGGTACGATCGAGTTCTTCCACCGTAGACTTGTGAAATGATATCGGAGGTGAAATGTCCAATGAATCGTAATGAAGCTTTAGCGTTTCTGAATCTGAAGGTGCCATCCATGGAACATAAGTAATTTTGTTGGTCGAGAACAGAGGTAAGTCCAACTGTAGGCTGGTGGGACAAGGCCCAAGTCCAATTTCCAGTTGTTCAGACGTAAGATTACATGGAATATTGTATACTGCTAGTGAAGCGAGAGATAAATTGGTGTTTCCCAATTGGAGTTGCTGTTGTTTAGTAGACAAGTAGAGGCGTCCACCAAAATGAATGATGGAGTCGAGATGCTCACAGGAAGTCGACTTGTGGTTGCGTGGAAATGTCAAGGCACTACCAGGTGACCATGGTAACCCGAGCCACTCAAGCGACTTCACAAGCGTTAGCACATTTGCAGGGCATAAGTAAGTGTTATGCGAGTAGCATTTGGTTAGAGTATCAGCGGTTATAATAGCTTTAGAATGAGGACAAGTTATAAGCACTAGTTCATCGCGTGTAAGAGGTCCTGAATAGCAAGCATTTTTCACTTGATATTTGACTGGAGTGAGAAATTCAATTGTACAAATAGCAGAATTGCTGGAAATTTTAGGAATCGTCATCAAAATATTGATACTCAGAGACCGACCAGAGTTATGATGAAATTCTGTTAATGGGTTTATAAGTAAAGGAAAACCTTGTTTCAAAGCATCCATAGTAAGCGCAAGCTGTGGTTGTGTTGACAACCGAGTTTTTAAAGCACTAAGAACAAAATGAGGTAAATCTTCTAAACCAACCAGTTCCTTATTTTCGAGACGGGAAATCTGATTAACCGTATCCTGAATTTCGATAAGGCGTAACATTGACGCAAAAACTTTGTTGGTTCCAAAGGAAAACTGTGAAAGAAATTCCATTGCCGAATTGAAGTGACATTGCTCTTTCTTTGCGAATTGATTGATTAGTTGTTTCCATGATTGAAGAGTAGAATCTAACGCTTTTAGATTATGAGAAATGTGATTAACTTTAGTTGTAATTTGATCCGTTAGTTTGAATAGAAAAACTGTTTTTCCTTGTACTGCGCGAATGAGGAATTGTTCATTACGCATTACATTTGTGAAAGAATTCAACGTCTTTTTTAAGTTAACCACTTGAGAAGAGGTGCACGATCCCCCTGCTGCACGATACACAGCCCTTAGGATGCCAAATATTCCGCTGTGACAGAGAAATGAAGTGCGCCTTTTGCGAGATTTTGAGCGTATTTTTTGTTGGCTTTGTAACCAAAGTTTTTCGTTGGGTTCAATATTGTTACAGAATGTTAACGCCCAATGCGCGCATTTATGCATTGAACCTTTGTACACGCGAGGACAAACCATTTTGGATTCGAGACGAGTTTCTAATGTGTAAGTTCTCCTTAGTACTGTATAACAATCAATAAGACGAGAAAATCCTGGTAACGAGAGCAATTTGTGCACGACCGAGTTAGTATGATGCATTGTGGCTAAAAGTTTATCCATAAATTGCTGTTGTTGCGGCGAACAATTTGTCTTTATAACTGATTGATGTCCTAGCGGAGGAATGTGTAGTTTTAAAACCAACTTCACTATTTCTGTATCT
The DNA here is from genome assembly GCA_033964015.1 of Scolanthus callimorphus. Classification (NCBI taxonomy): domain Eukaryota; kingdom Metazoa; phylum Cnidaria; class Anthozoa; order Actiniaria; family Edwardsiidae; genus Scolanthus; species Scolanthus callimorphus. The sequence continues at coordinate 7,976,547 of CM066922.1, forward strand.
TCGTAAAACACTAAAGGTCTAGGGTTACGAGCAACCATTAAAGCTGATGGGTAAAAAGTAACCGGTTTGCCTGTGGAATCTAGATTCAAAGAGGCCTGAAACCCGATAGCGCTGGAAGCGAGGGTTAGAAGCGTTAGCAATATCATAGCTAAACTGTTATTTTTCTGAAATGAAGGAAAATTGTCCGTTAGGCGTGTAATACATTTGCGTTTTGTAATGCTGCGTCACTGTATCGAGCTGCGAGGCAAGAATATCCAAAGTACGCGAGAATGTAAATAAAGTTGTTGAAATTGATGTTTTCCGTGACTTCTGATGGATCGCTGAATTGTTGAGCGACCCATTCTTCAGAAATTCCTAAAAAATTGAAAAGCGGTATCAAGAGAAGGTGTTCTCTTTCATCACTAAACGTGGGTAGCCTATTATTTATAAGGTCTGCTGTTCCTAGAATGGCTACGTCTGGAAATACAGCTGGAATACAAATAACATATGGCGTATGCGATTGCTTGCATACTAAGCAGTTATGTTTGTCGTGTGCTTCAGCCATGGCTTCAGAAACACGAGGACTTATGGCCTTAAGATTATTGATTAGTATAGGTGCATATAAGTCAGATGAAGTAGCGTGTAGAAAAGCATTATTGAAATCTATGAGCGTTGAACTTAAAGGAAGGTCCTGCGAGTAAACTTTCGACTGACCCTCGGTATTCATGATCTGAAATATGATGAGAATAGTTTTGAAAATATATATAGCTGTTGACGTTGTTGTTATCTCAACATATGTTTATAACATGTGTCGTTCCGCGCGGGGCCTGGGCCCTAGGCACCGGCGAACATAGGAGGTGTGGAAAGAGAAAAACCTGCCTGCAGGCACTCGTCTCCTGTCGAGTATGACATGATATAAAACAGAGCTTTTGTTTTTTTATTTTTTATTTTATTTTGTTTATCCTAATTTATGAGCATAAGAACAACATCAACGGCTTGAAAATATAAGGCGCTTGTTTTGAAATTAGTTAAACGACTCGAGCGGCTCGCCGACCTTTCTTTTGAGGTGGGTCATAATTTTGTAGCAATTGAGGATCGAGCAAAATTTTCCTTAGGCTCCCAGGTTGCATCTTTTACATCAAAATTTAGCCATTTGACTTTATAATAAATTTTTCCTCCTTTGATTTTATGATCTAATACGCGTTCTGCTAGAAAAATGTCACTAGTTTGCTTATTTGTATCAATTCCGTTATTTTGGTTTGGTTGTTTATTTCCTGCGCTTTGTTCAGCTGTAAACTTCCTGTTTTTGTCTATGTTCCCAGATATATTTGCTTTGTTTTGAGCAGGGCGCGTTAATGTATTCCTATTAGTAACTGAGGCGTTGCTAGTGGTAGCTGTATGTGGCTTTGGCGCAGCCGGTTCAAATGCATCTGCCGGGAAGTCTGATTCAAAAAGATCACCGCAGTCTGTTGCGTGCAGTTCTGTCGGCGGTTGGAAAGGACGATCCCTAGGGTCATAATAGGGCTTGAGTCTATTTGCGTGAATAACTGCTGATACTTGTCTATTATCGCAAGTACGCAAAACGTAATGTACTTCCGAAAGTTGTTCTGTAATTAGATAAGGTCCACTCCAAAGATGTCTTAGTTTCTTACTTAGTCCTGGTTTAGGTGTTGTCGTATAAACCCATACTTGATCTCCTACTTCATAAGGCGGAGCCTTAGCTTTGCGATCATGATATTCTTTCATCTGATGTTGCGCGTGGCTTATATTTTCCTTAGCAACTTTTTGTGCCCATTCTATGTTTCGAATTATCCGCTTGCGGTGTTCTTCGATTGATTTTGTAACATTAGAAGGCGGGAGAAGAGCTACGTCTGGTGGCAATGTCGCGTGCCTTCCGTACAGCATAAAAAATGGCGAAAGCTGTGTTGAACTTTGAATGGAAGTACGGTGTCCGAAAACTACGCCTCGAAGATATAAATCCCAATCGGTTTGTTGCGCATTTACGAACATTGAAAGAGAATGCGCGAGCACTGCATTAAAACGTTCGGTTAACCCATTTGTTTGCGGGTGATAGCTACTTGTATTATGCTTTTTGCTATTGATAAGCTGACAAAGACATTTTACAACACGACCCATAAAATTCTGAGCGCGATCGCTTAAGATAACCCTAGGGCAACCATGACGACAAACAATTTCTTCGAATATGAATCGCGCTACTGTGGGCGCATCTGTGGTTGATAAAGCTGCAACTTCTACGTATTTTGTGAGATAATCTGTGGCCGTAATAATATAGCGGTTCCCGGACTTAGTCGGGGTATAAGGTCCTAGAATATCAATTCCAATTCTGTCAAAACTTTTGGAAATAGGGATGCTTAGCATAGGAGCTTTGCCGAGATGTTTTGGCATTTTCTTTGTTTCGCAATCTACACAAGATCGTACCCAGGCTTCGCAGTCTTGAAAAAGTCCTTTCCAAAAGTATTGTGAGCGAACTTTCTGATATGTGCGGCTAACACCCATGTGACCAGAAAGCGGACTATCATGGAGAGCAACCAAAATTTCAATGTTCGAAAGGTTTTGGTACGACTAACTGAGGATGTGGGTCAGGTCGTTTGTTCCCTGGCGGTATCCATAAATGGAAAAGCAACCCATGTTCGTCAAGAAAATAATGGTCAGACTCGAATAAAATCTTATGTGCCTCTTCCTCCTTAGGGGGTAAAATATCATCCCGTAAATATTGAATCATGGGAAGTAATTTAGGATCTTTGCTTTGAAGATCTAAAACACGACTTATATTTTGACCGTCTGCTGTGAGAGCGTTAAGCGGAGCATAGGATCTACGAGATAAACCATCCGCGTTGGAATTTTTAGTTCCTGGCCTATGTACTATGTTAAAATCAAAGTGTTGAAGTAAAAGGGCCCACCTAGCGAGCTTCCCATTTGGATTCTTAATGTTCATAAGCCATTGTAAGGCATGATGATCGGTATACAATGTGAATTTACAATCTTGTAAATATGGTTGAAATTTCTTAATGGCTTCTACTACAGCTAGACATTCTTTCTCGGTGGCCGAATATGATTCCTGAGCTTTATTCAGATTTTTTCCACCGTAGGCTATGGCTACTTCATTGCCGTCTTGTATTTGTGCTAAGACAAATCCTAATCCAGTGTTACTAGCGTCAACATGAACAACAAAAGGCTGTGTAAAATCTGGATAAGCAAGAATTGGCGCGCTAACTAATGTTTGTTTTAGCGTATCAAAAGCTTTTTGGCATTCTTCTGTCCATAGAAAAGGAGTATCTTTTTGAGTTAATTGATTTAAAGGACGAGCGATTTTGGCGTAATCTTTAATGAAACGTCGATAGTAATTTGCAAGCCCCAGAAAACTGCGAACTCCCTTGAGTTTTGTAGGAACTGGAAATTATGATACAGCTGTTATTATTTGGTAAGATACCGTTTCTAGTTATTACGTGACCTAAGTATTCTACTTGGTTCGCTGCAAAAGTACATTTGCTAGGTTTTAACTTGATGCTAGCGTCTCTAAGGCGACTGAAAACTTCGCGAAGGTCCTTAAGATGTTGCTCGAAATTTTTGGAAAATACGATAATGTCATCCAATTAACAGAGCGTAGTTTTATAGTTTAGGGACTGTAAAACATTTTCCATGAGTCGCTGGAACGTCGACGGAGCGTTGCATAACCCAAAAGGCATTATCTTAAACTGGTACAGACCCCCATAAGTAATAAAAGCAGTTTTTTCTTTGCTAGCGTCATCCATCTTAACTTGCCAGAATCCTGACCTAAGGTCCATTATTGAAAAATATTGCGATCCTCCCAAACAATCTAATGCTAGTGATATAACTGGCAATGGTTGTTGTTGCTTGATTGTGACAAAATTAAGCTTGCGAAAATCACAACAAAAGCGCCACTCACCTGACGATTTTTTCGGAATAATTACGATTGGGGAGGACCAAGGCGAAACACTTGGTTCGATAATATCATTATCTAACATTTCTTTCACGTGTTTGTCTATGAGATCTCGCTTTTGGCCGACTACCCTATAAGGTCGCAATCTTATTGGCTGAGCGCTGCCTGTGTCAATCACATGTTCCACCCTATTGGTGAGTCCTAAATTAGTGTCCTTTAATGCAAAAATATCATTAAACTCTCCCAAAAGGTTCGTTAATTCCTGCTTTTGTTGTGTTTCTAAATCCGCGTGAGACAAATCAACATGAAGAGAAGCGCTATCGTTTGGCGACGTTTTCACTGCATCCGAAGAATTAGATTCACTAGTATCACCTAAGGTAACGGCTACAAAAGGCTCTTCTGAAGTTGTAAAAAGTCCTACAGGAGTTCCTTCCATTAATTTAACAGATTGGGCTAATGGGTTCAAAAGACGAATAGGTACCAGTCCCTCATCGGTACTTGAAGCCAAAATATTAGCTCCACAAACGCTATATTTAGATGTTAAGTCACAATTAGGTTCTATAATCCCTTCGCGATTCCTACAATTAGTATCAGATAAGCATCCCAAAATTATAGACTCACTACGCGGAGGCAAAACAACAGATGTATAAGCTGTAATAGTACTCGTCGAATTATCTGCGTGGCGTTTCAAAACTTTTGGCGGCGACGGTTGACTAGTTGACGGGCGTGCTGCTTCTCCGACAAAATCCAGGTTAAAATCATTGAGATTAATAATTGCACCGAAATGTACTAGAAAATCGCGGCCTAGAATTATGGGATGTGAAATATCCTTTACTAAATGCATTGGAAAACAATATTCTTGGTCACTCAATATTAGAGAAACAATAACTTTTCCTAAAACTGGAAGGCGCTGTCCACTAACGGAGCGAAGCGAAGATAAATTCGTAGGCGCCGGCGGATACTTAGAAAGTATCGGAATTTGCTTGGAAAGAGCTTCACTAACGACTGAAACTGCTGCTCCGGTATCAACAAGAAAGGAAACTTGCGTCTTATCAATGAATCCTACTAAAATGCGCGGAAATACTGGCTTCTGGTTTTGTAGTTCTCTCCGTGGTTGCGGAAAACTGTCCCGAATAAAGCAATAGGCTTTTAGGTGGTTTTGAACTTGTTTGAGCTACAATACATGCGTTCGTGCAAGTGCCTGTTACCACAGCAGAACTCTTGCTTGAAGCAGAGGTAGGCTCAGTGTCATGCTCTTCAAATTCGCATTCAAGATGTGACAAAAATGAGCTCGCAATTGAGCTAGAAACACTACAATTTTGAGACGACAATTCAAACGGATTTGTGATGTTATCAATTTGCGAGGGAACTACAACAGAAGAAGCCAACAATTCGCTTTCAGTCCATGAAGTATCTGCAACGTTCTGTGAAAAATCGCTAACAAACACTGTTTTACCTTGATTTGGAGAATGAGGTGATGTCCCAGTGTGTTCTTGAAAATTGTTTGAAGTTTGAGTGCTAGAATGCGGATGAATACGGTTCAATTTAGTTCGATGAAAAACTCGAGAGAAAAGTTTGGAAACTTTGGACCGAAGCTTACCTGCGAGCGAGAGAGGTGTACACGGCGCGGAGTCCAGTGCAGGAGTGATTCGCTCTGGCCCTGGACTACCGCAATCATACACCGCGTCTATTGTGCAAAGTTCTTTAGAGTTGCCGCTTGCCGATGCAGCGGCATCCGCTTTACAAAATTTTATATATGACCGTGATGAGCCGACTTTTGCGCTTTTGTTGAGAGTCTGACTGCGAGAACATTGCCTTGGACTAAGTATGTCATCCTGAATGGATGTGTGAACTGTCTTTTTGTCAGCCTCCGATGGCGGTGCCTTAAGAGCAGAGGTTTGGTCATTAGCTTGCGGAATGAAGAAAGGGTACGAAGAGTTGACTGAAGTCGGATTCTGAATGTCCTTTGCTGTATGTTCGATAGAATTAGTTCTAATGCGCGCGTTGGAATTTTCTTCCAAAACAGAAATGGATGCTCCTTTAAAAATTTTAAAGTCTGAAGCTAATGCGTTAGCGAAAACTGGTGTATACGGTTCTTCGTTTAAATTACTAGGCACCTGTTCCGGAACAACAGGCGATGAAAAAGAAGTACTTGGTATTGGTTTCATATCTACAATAGATGATTGAGAAGATTTACTCCACGTAGGAATAGCTTGCGGTGTTTTTCCTGGATTGGAAATAACCGATTTTGGGGAAAAAGAATTCTGCTCGATTGCGCGATGTTTCTTTTTGGTTTTTCGTTGTTCTTTAATGTGATCGCGAAATTGTGCAGTTTTAGTTTGGTTTGGTAAATTACAGCGTTCCGACAGTTGAGTTTCATTGTGTAGTTGATCATTTTGTAAATTATCCCTTTGACCTGTCCAATTTCGGGCTTGGAAGGTCGAGTTTAGTTTCCCTGCGGATGTTGGAATGTGCGAGCTGGAAAAGCCCTAGGTTGGTTAGACGAATTGTTACGTGAAAAACGGTTTTCTGAATAGTTTCTAGCTGAGCGACAAGTAGAGGCATGGTGACCTACGCGCATGCAATTTGCACAGATAATATCCCCTGTATTAGTGCGTAGATTACGACCAAAATTACCCTGCGCGTTAAAACGTGGTCTTCCCTGATTTTGGTGACCGTTGAAACGACGGCCTTGTGGGTTAAAATTCTGTTGTCTTAATTCCTGTCTTACTATGCGAAGGACGTCCGATTCAGTAGCTGGCGCTTCCTGGTTATGATTCCTCGAGTAATTGTTGTTGTTATTGAATCGTGTATCATTTTGTTGAGAAAAATTTGTAGGAGGGCGCGAGGAAGTATCTATAGCTGCTATTGGAGTGGTTTGTAAAACTATTAGTTGAGCTGATTTAAGTTTCTGTATAAGGCCCTCTTGAATGGCAGAATGAGCACCCGTAAGCTGAGGTTGCGCTAATAAAACTGATTCCTTTAGGCGAGCCAAATGTTCGGCTTCTTCTATGGTTTTGGGTTGTTGTAGCAAAACATGAGAACGAATTTCTGGTATGAGTCCTTGCACAAATTTATGTACACATTCCGCCGCTGGAACCTTAAGACGTTGACATTTTTGTCTGAGTTCGCTTGAGTAAGAAGTTACTGATTCGCCTATGCGCTGTGTTCTGTTTGCTAATTCCTGGCGCAAAACCCACTCACTAGAGGATGAATTAAACTGAGTTAAAAAGAGTTCACGTAACTCTGCAAAAGATCCGACTGGCGGCTGCACTGATGAAAACCAGATAAGAGCGTTGCCGCTCAAAATTATAGGAACTACATCTAGGCATTTATCAGCGGTCCATTTATTATATTTTGCGTACATATCAAATCGATGTAAAAACTGAACAGGGTCTTCTCCGTGACCTGAAAATGTAGGCGTCTTTGGAAATCCTGAAGGCGTATCTGTCTCATGCGAAGTTTTAGAAGCTAAAATTTGTTCTATGGCTGCAATTTGCGCAGCTTGGGATGTGGTTGATTGTTCCAGACGAATTGAAAAGTCTTTAAGTGCATTATCTAGAGCTTCAGAAATGTGTGCTGTAGCGTCGCTATCTTTTTCACCCATGGTGTTGGTAGTTTTGTTAGCTTTTGGGATATTTTTGGTTTTAGAATGGTTGGTTAAGTGATTCCCACACGATGTACAGTTAGGCTGTGATGGATCCACGGTTTTGCCGCTTCGTAAATTCAGTTTGAAAACTTATGATGCGCGAAACAAGGTGAAACTAATCAATTTATGATTTTATAAATTCAACTAGGGATAAACTAATTAAACTTCCATGAGAGGTCTCTAAAGTTCAACAATTTGATCGCATTATTACGTTAAGAGAGTAAATAAGAAATAGACAAAGGTATTAGCGATTAATTAGAAAGCCGAGCAAGTGCATTTAGCGAGTGAAGCGTGAGCGTAATGGGTACCTTACAATGGTCCGGCTTGACAGGAACGAGCCACGGGATTCTCCACCAGATTGTCAAGGGGTTTTTTGACAATTAACGGATAGCAACCACAAACTCCAAGTACTGGTCAAAGATGTTTATTCCACTTGATACGATCTTCACTCTGTTCGACTCTTTAACAACTCTCTTCAACTCTCTAGTTCTCAATCATTACAAGGCTTTTATCTTCAGTGATTCCTATACAATTCTTTGTGTACTAAACTTGTCGATTCAGCGCGTCCTTTGTTCTGGTCTAAGTTAATAAAGATTACTTCAGAATAATTATGTTTGCCAGGAAATCCTTTCGAGAATAACTCAGTGGAAACTCGATCAATTGAAAGGGCACATCGGATATTCATAGCTAAGAGGTGTAATTCAACAAACAGAATGTTCCGAATATGAAAGACAGAATTATTTACGAGTAGGAGCGATAGCGTCCTTTTTGATAAGTTGACCAAATTTATCTGTTGTAAGACTTAATTGAAAGTAACATAATCTGGCGTAAGAATTATTAAACTCGCGCATGGCCAAACGTGAAGTGACTCGCGCACCAGAATGACTCAGCAAAAGGCTAGCGTAGCTACGAGGCTAGAAATGACTAGGCAATAATTCGGGAATAACTCTCAGCTGTAACTCTGATGTGCGAATTCAATAGAAGTTAACTAAAAGAGACCATCATGAGGGTATTCAGGAGTTGATCAAAATAAGGCTAAATATCTTCATGACATTATCATGAAAGAAAGGTGACCTTCGACAAGAAAATATACTTAAAACTGGTAAGAATGAATAGAGATGTTTAAAAATGCCAAGCGATCTTGCGCTTGTTATAAATGGCATTAGAGGATTTATTGGAGTATTACAAGCAGACACCGTTGACTTGTACTTGCGCTGTGTTTGTACACGTGTCATCATTGGGTTCGCGATCGAACCCAAAAACACAAATCCAAAATGTGTGTGTGTCCTGGTGTCTTAAGCAAGTGAAGTTTATTGACAGGTGGGCCCTAATACAGCTCGTCAAGTCAAGTTGAGGGGAGGCGAAATTACGATAGTTGTTAGCAAATTCTGATAAACAAAAATTTCGAGAGAAAAGTTCAATCATTTCAAAATGTCGATTCGATCAAAGTTCACGCAAAATCTGGCAAGGGGATACCGCTCGTGATAATTTGAGGCTCTTTGGTACCTCATTTGGGGGCTTTTTATGATGATAGCTCAAAAACTTGTCGTGGAAATTTCTTATATAACAGGAAAATGATAGTCTTATGAAAACGTTAAAATAAAAAATTGGGGCACCCATTCTTCTTTTCGCGTAATAATATTGGATAAACCAATAGCTACAGATTCTAAGCGCTCGGATAAGCCTGCGTGTGGAACCGCTCTCGTACAATAAAATTAACCTCGAATATAACACATGTAACATATGTGTCGACAAGAGCTTTCAGATGAGATAGTACTATTTTCGCTTTGATCCCTTCTATAAACGACTACTACCCAGTCAAGCAAAATGCGGATTTTAGCATCAAAATCTAGGGATTGATGGACGAATTAAGGAACCAGATGGACTGAAACACTAGGCATAGAGGTTATGTAGACAACAAGAGCTTCCCGGCCACAGTGGAATGTTCGTTCTGGTTGGGAGAGCGAGGTGATGCAATTTCCTGTTTTTCTTACGATAAAGCCTCACTTTCATGTGTAGCGCTTTCATTGGCTGACCAGCCAACGTGACTGTGTTGCGATACTTAACCCTACTTGAACCTGCGTTTTGCGTCCGAAAGCAGAAAAAAAAAAATAAAATAAAAACACAGCCCAATTTATGACTCGGGTTCCACAGGAAGCCCGAGTAATTAAAGGTATTTATAAAATATATAAGCGAGAACTAATTACAAACAGAATAAGACAAAAATGTTAAATGTTAATAAAATTAATCGATCAAAGTTCACGCACAATCTGGGTATTCTGAGTATTGATCTTGGGCCTCGTGCACGAACTGTTTCTTAGTGTCTCGCGAAGAAAAGAATTCAAGATGCGAAGTTGACAGTAAAGACGGCTGAAATTTGCCGGGGCACTTTCGATGGATCTGAGCTAGAATTTTAAGCTGGAGGATAAGCATTGCTCGCCGCAGCAACAACGGTTTTCATATTTCCATGATTGAAGATTTATATTATTCTAAACGTGAATCAAGATGTGAAGTTAAGATGGCGCCCCAGAATGAAGTAACTGACTGGACTCGTTGTGCCATTTACCAAAGCGACAAAAATGAACCGCTTCGATGTCCCGCTGACTGCATGGAGAAAACCAACAAAGACGCTGGTTATAAAACTTTTGCCCAAAATATTCTACAGTTTTTCAAATGTCATTGCTTACCGGTTAACAAAGACTTAACAAGGCTAGACGAAGGAGACAGAATAGAAAAAAGCTTTATTAAGACGACGCGCTAAATGGCACCTTAGTTGCTATGGAAATTTCAATTCCACTAAAATGGAACTTGCAAAAAAAACGACGCTCTTCAGATGAAAGGCAGGGAAGTGGGAATAAGTACACAAGATCAAATGTGTCCGCAATGTGTTTCTTTTGTGATAAGCCTGGGTCATGTCAGAAACCTCTACACAACGTGTCGACTCTCTGCATTGATACGCGCCTTCGACTGTGCGTTCAAGTTGCAGAACGAGAGACTGTTGGCAAAGCTGAGCGGGGGCGATCTTTTTGCTTTGGGTGTAAAATACCACTCATCTTGCGTAGTGTCCCTTTATAAGAAAACAGACGCTATCCGGGCGGAAGAAACGGAAGAAGAAATATTTCACCGGCCCGATGGTATAGTGATAGCAGACTTAGTTATTGAAAAAAACACACGCGCAAACGGAGACAAAGAACACCCGGCGGTTTTCAAGCTTGTGTCTTTAAGTAACATGTACAATGCACGGATGGAAAATATCCAGCATGATAGCGCGACGAATGAAGTCAACGCATCGCGGTTAAAGCAGCGCATTTTATCTCAGTTTCCGGGTTTGCAAGCCTACAAGCAAGGACGAGACATGCTTCTTGCGTTTGGAGATAATCTTGGTTCTACTTTACAGAACAGAATATTATTTACTTTGTGAAAATGTGTCTTTTCCATTTAGCGCGCGCTCTGCGAAACAAGGCAGTAGTGTACGTTCTCGGGTCAAAGCTTTCAATTTAAAATTATTCGCATATAATCGTAAGCCATCTGTAACATAACCATTTAGGTCTGGATGTCTATGGTGCTTTCGGCTGTACGAACTGAGTTCTTTTTTAGTTTCGGTCGACACTCTAGCATGGCGGCTTTGTCCGTCGCTTAAGAAATCGCTTGAATTAGAACATAGCTGAAGGTGATGCTTTCCTAACAAAAACATGCACACTGTTGAGATTTCCTCCTTTTCGTTAGTGTTGTGAACTTCAGTTTCTCGGCTCCAACATCTTTGTTATTAGTTTAGTCTTATTCCGGGGTCAAGAGGCTGTCAAACTTCACTTCTGTTGTTTTTGTGAACCGAGTGTTTATAAATGGCGCACTGGGTTGCAATGCGTCAACATTTTATAATAATGGCCTTTTCCTATTATTAACTGAACAATTTGCCTGGTAATCAGAACTTATAAGCAGCTTCTCAGTCAGATATCCACATAGTTCTCCTTTGGAAACATGCTTGGAGACCCAGTGCTCTTTGGACTTGCTTGCTGTGATTTGCCACACTCTTTCTGGTGACTGTTTGCCTTCGAATTTTAATCGAATTTATTAGTTAAAGAGTTAAATAGCACTGACAGACTTTATTTTTTATTTTTTATTATTATGCTTCGTCTACAAAAATAGGAAATAATACAGGCAAAAAAAATAACCAGCAGTTTGGTTTGTTTTTGCTTGGACTGTGTTTGTTTGTCCATTGCTTAATTCACTGCCGAGATTGAAAGACACTGAAACATGAAATAACTTTTTACGAAATAAAATGTTGTCTTATGCTTATACTGGATCTTTTGGTTGAGAATCGTTTTGACTTCCACTGTCAAAGTTTCACAAACATTTTGTCACCCCTTTTCACAGCTATGTCCCCTACGAATGCTTGAGTGGGTATCATGCAGAACATGGAAGGTAAATATGGGCAGGATCATTTAGCATGGCCTTTGCATTAGGCGACGTGCGCGATGTTGGTGACCAATTTCAAACGGCACCAAAAATAAGCGTTTTTCATGAAAAATAAATGATCGCAACAATATTATGTTTTCATAATTGACATACCAATAAAGGTACTGCCAAAGCATGAGGACGTAGCAATAAACTCAAAGATCTTACAAAATTACTACGGAAAAAATGTCAATAAAGTCACGAAAATTGAAAACCGTGCGTAACATTTTCCGTATCTAAATTCAATTAATATAGATTATAGAATGATCTAAGTTCCGTTTTGAAAAACAAAAACATCAGATGCACATGAGCTATAGATTGTCATACAATAATTTATTATCTATTTTATTATCAACTTCCACATGAAAATATATCAAATTTAGCGTCTGAACAATGTCAGGATTGTACTTCCGGTAGATGTACACAAAAAATGATATTGCTAAAAAAAGTGTGTATTTTCTGGTTAAAACGACTGCCTCTTTGTCAACATGATGCACATTAAGTATACTTTAACCTGCTGTGAATTATGATTTTGAAACGTCTTTAGTTTTTTCACGCGAAATACAAATCCAGCGTCTGAACAAGTTTCCAAACGTCTCTTACAATTTTACCCTAGTCCGGTGCGTTTTGCGATGCCTTTTCGCGGTGCGTTTTGCGATGCCTTTTCACGTTGCATTTTGCGATGCCTTTTAGCGGTGCGTTTTGCGATGCCTTTTAGCGGTGCGTTTTGCGATGCCTTTAGCGGTGCGTTTTGCGATGCCATTTAGCGGTGCGTTTTGCGATGCCTTTTAGCGGTGCGTTTTGCGATGCCATTTAGCGGTGCCTTTTAGCGGTGCGTTTTGCGATGCCATTTAGCGGTGCGTTTTGCGATGCCTTGTAGCGGTGCGTTTTAGAGTTGTGTTTGGAATACGATCTCTAGCAATAGATTTTATCGTCGTCCTCACCTTGTCCCTTCATTAGTATATTTTTAACCGAATTAACTGCTCAATTATGTTCAAAACTGGTGCAGAACGCCTGTTGAAATCAAAACAACGAAGCCTCAAGCAAAAGTCGGAAAGAAATAGGCGCTATTACGACCGTAAACGGGAAGACATCTTAGCGAAAAAAAAATCTCGAGAACAAAAGAAACAGGGTCCTAGTTCGAAATCGACGGAAGAACAGAGGGCATCATGGCGAGTATACAAATCCGCAGAACATTTTTATGTCCTTCTGGCCCATCCTCGATTTTACAAACGGGAGAACCCTGGCCACGTTCTGCACCTTCTCCTCCAATTTTGCTGAAGCAGTCTTTATATATTGCAACTCATCCAGTAAGTAAAGACGGTATTCTGAACGTGTTGACATTGCGAGAACAATAAAAAGAACAAGACCAAGTACCAGCACCTCCAAAGGGGCATCGCATAACGCACCGCTAAAAGGCATCGCAAAACGCACCGCTAAAAGGCATCGCATAACGCACCGTTAAAAGGCATCGCAAAACGCATCGTTAAAAGGCATCGCAAAACGCACCGCTAAAAGGCATCGCAAAACGCACCGCTAAAAGGCATCGCAAAACGCACCGCTAAAAGGCATCGCAAAACGCACCGCTAAAAGGCATCGCAAAACGCACCGCTAAAAGGCATCGCAAAACGCACCGCTAAAAGGCATCGCATAACGCACCGCTAAAAGGCATCGCAAAACGCACCGCTAAAAGGCATCGCAAAACGCACCGCTAACCAAGCAAAACGCACCGCTGAGAGTCACGTGTGACAAAACGCACCGCTAGCGGTGCGTTTTCTTCGTGTAACGCAATTGGGCACCAACACTGTGCACATAGCCATTAGCCTTTCATGTTTACACATCACAGATAAAAGCACCACAATAACTTCATTAATTATAACAAAGCTTTAAACTTTTTTTTCATAACCAATAACTCATGTCTACCATTAATTTGTAGTTACAACAAAGGCAACACAATATTTTATTGCCAGTAATAAAAAAAAACGAATAAGGGTTCAGTCAAGCCTCCTATGCAACAGAATGAGCCATCTGGGTGGCAGTCAGATTTGGGTATACTTTGTTGTCGTATTATGAGTAATGAAATATAGAAGCTTAAATCCAGATGAAAGCATTTAATTGTGGTTAGTATTCTGTAAAGGAGATTCTTGTGTCCAAGATGGCTTTTTCAAGGCAGAACAACATTCAATCTGAAAATGTGCATATCCCTATAAAGGTACAGTGTATAAGAAAGTTGAAAGTTGAAAGTTGAAGTTTTATTGTAGTAACTTTATTTAATCATGAACAACAATAAACATTATGCTGGTTTCCACAGGGGACATGGTGGACGTAAACAGTACAAATCTTATGAAATATATTATATGCTAGTAATACATAGATTTAGACTTAAAATATCGATCTACTTCTAGTAATCTACCTCTAGTAAGAATATCATATCTACCTTAGAATTAATGTGTCTATCGACTAATAAAGTGCAAATTTAAAGAGTCAGTCACGCATTTAATTGTGGTTATTATTCTGTAAAGGAGTTTCTGGTGTCCAAGATGGCTGACCTGAAAATGTGCATATCCCTATAAAGGTACAGTATATAATATAAATGTTGTTACTGAGCAAAACAAAAGGAACTACGAAAAAGATTCTGGGAATAGTGGTATCAAATGTAATCAAGAGACTTGAAAATTTAAATGTACCCCAAGAAAGCAAATTGATGTGGGTGGTCTTCATTATCAAATCCCTTTCTAGAGAAAAGTTCGTTAACCATACCCCGTTCTATCTACTGAACGAAAAATTGGGATGTTGTTTGGCAGCAATTATCCTCTTAGAGCTCTTGTAAGGGAGTACCCCTCCATGAAGGGAAGCCAAGCTCTAAGCACGGAACACCAGTAGTGTGCACTATAAATAGTAATAATATGATTTTATATCTCCCTTGACAGTGTTATTGTCCATTATGACAGATCAAACAGCAACCTCCAGTGCTTTTGGGCTTGTCCTGTGGGATCCTGCAGGGCACGCAGCTCATGAAATGACTCCTGATTAGCCAACATAAACACTGATTAACTAGAGTAGTGAAATGCTGCTACAGATATACAAGCCCAAGTGTTACTGTGTGATGCACAACTTGACCGGGACCACCCTGTTGATGACCACATGGTCATTTTCACTGTTCAGTGATATCATGGATCAGATTATAAACGTTTTGTTTCATATTACAACCATTAGACAACTTGACAGACCATTAAAAGCATTGTTCATTGCATTCCAACCAAAACTTAACTGAAAAATAAGTGACTTTCCAATAGGACCTAAAGTTCACTGTCTGCATAAATTATTGATGTGTGACTCTGTTATATTTCGTTGAGCTTTTCCCCTTTCCTTCTCTGGTATCCACAGAAGGAACCACAATAAACCAAAATACACTTTTTCCTTGAACAAAGTTTCATGACAAGCAAAGATATTTGACCAGTCACTATTGGTAATATTTTAACAATATTGATTAAGGTGACTTCTTGGTAATGTTTTAGCTGAAGCAGTTTTATTTTGAAGGACACCTTTTGTATCAGGCAGTGAACCACAAATTTGTCAAGTTTGTAATAAAATTATTGAATAATCAAGCAATTTTTAGTACACATTTGTGGGAAGCATAAATCAAAATGATGAAGAAAGACATTACATGCACATTGTCAGGACCCCCCTTTGTGGTTCCAAAAAAAATTACAACGCCCCTTTTCTCACAGAGCCCCTCCCCCAATCGTAAATAATAAAAGTTCGAAAAATCTCTAATACCTGTGTTATATATTTAATTTGTCCTTCCCATGCTAAAATTACAGTGACCATAATAAAAAAAAACAAGCACAGAGGAAAACCAGGGCAGGAGAACACCAGAAGATGGAAATAATTAGTATTTTTAGGTGTAGAAACCTCCAGAAAATTCTCAGATTACGTTTTCTCAGATAAGTAACTGCAATCAACATGGAAGTATCACAATTTGCAAGTTACCAACAAAGTTACCACCTTTAGTATAGTACCACGGGGTTTTAGCATGTTTTATGTCTTACTTTGAACAATGGAGTGTTTTAGGGTCACTGCTTGGCATATATTTTTAGGTTTCTCTGAATTCCAGACAGGCATCCCTACCATCGCTTTTATCCTGAAGAACCGCCCACCATACAACGCACCCCCAAACCCTCATGGGTTTTTGGTTGTCTTGAGGCCTAAAATTAAACAATTTTGCTTGAGGAAGATTTCTCCATTCCCTTGAATTCAAGGGAGAGGGATCATAAAATTCACCTTGGAATTACAATGTGGGACCCATAGGCAAAGCAAAATTTCAGGGTACGAGTTTGAAATCCATGCAATAGTGCTGTGTCTGGTGATAAGAGCATTCATTATATAAACTGTAGTGTTTCATCAAAATTTCGACCTCTGAGAAATATCGCACGTCTGAAAAATTAAGATAATTCACCCATGAAATTTATCGAAATGTTTTCACAAAAAAGTTTATATAATAAAAACAATAATACATTGGTGCTTAGGGACATGAAATTTGTCTTTTCATGTAGATTCAAATTTGATATCTTCCTTGGTGCTTACTCGTGAGACCCCGTTCACACGAGACCGGTACAAAACCAGACAGGTACAATTCTGGTACTGATGTTGCTTTCCTCTGCACAACATAATATGCGTATTCAGACAGTTTCTCTTTCCATTTCTGTAAGTGGTTTCAGAATCAAAAGCTCTTGTGTTCTACATACTCTTCATCTTATAGACGAGAAAATATATTAGTAGTATTCATCAAGAAGAGTCTATGTGCTACGCCGGTTTACTTCTCACTCTTACATGAGCATTTCCTGATCCTCCAGTTTGACTAGTTCAGAAAAATATCTCGTACGGGGCCCGCATTGGATTTCACAACATTTTCCATTCCATCGTTCCGCCTTTGAACTTCAAGTAATACTGAAATAAGTTTTGAATCCATTTCTGTGACATCATGGCCCAGATAAAACATGCGTTCGACCTTTCTTCATCCGTCCCCCAATCAAAATTCGCCCTTTCTTTCACTTCTTTTTCCTCCGAACTAATGGTATACGTTTTTTCCTCCGAACTAATGGTATACGTTTTTCCCTCCGGCCCGCGCTGGAGCTCCGCTATTACCTGGGTACTAGTTTTAAAATAAAGTTGCAAAGTCCACACCATCTACTCATTGATATTTCTGTACCGATGTATAATACACAAAGTACTATATGAGTGTCGAACATGGCGGCGGCGCTTCGTTGAAGTCGTGAGCCGTGATAAACAACAGTTCTAAATGGACTGTTTCATCGGCGCTTCATTGAAGTCATGGGCCATGTTGAATAACAGTTCTAAGTGAACTGTTTTGATAGCTATGTATATGCAAGACCGGTTTCGAGACCTGGACAAGGCGCTCTTCTTTAGTTGCGTATAGCTTTGAGTCAGTGCACTCGCAGGATGCAAGATGCAAAGACTAAACACTCGTTGAGGCAACCGGGTTTTGATCGACTCGGCTCAGGGACTTCGGCCGTTAGTTTTCGCGGGTTACCTAGTCAACTCCCTTGCTGATTGGATCTGCTCGCTGCTATTGTTTTGGAACCTAGTCAATCTCACTTCTGGTTGGCTAGCGGCTCGAGGAACCTGCTCAGGAACCTAGCCAGGAACTATAAAACGGGCTTCGCTTCGACGAGCAAGTCTTTTGGCGTGAACAATACCACTCTTGAATTTAATTTTTGTGAGTCTAGAGAAATACTAAAATGACAGCTCGTGGTGATCCAGTTTGCCAGCGGGATGAGTGTTCACAATATGATATTGGCTTTGTGCATAAAAATATAAAGGATTATTCAGCTCAAGAGAAGTTCAACTTCATAGAGAATATTTGGAAGTCAGGTGAGCTTTTCGATTTCCCAGTGGAAAGTGGTAAATCCAAGAGGTTTCTTATTCTAAATATCTTGATAGTGCTTTCTTCTGTTTGCCTTGCGTGTGTTTTGGTGTTAGATTTGGCCCAAACGCTTGTAATGTAGACAACACAGTTCTCATCTGTGGATCATTCTGGCGCATTGTAATATGATAGATAATTCGTGTAATTCACAAATTTCCGGTGGTTGGGATAATATTGTTATTAATGATTTGTTTAATATATAGATTTAGGCAATGCCTAAAAGCGGAGCTCTAATCATTACTGACACACCAGCATTACTGTCATCGCGGTATCGACTTTTCTAGTTTTGATGACGTCATCGATGACGTAATCCCACGTGATCTTGGTGGTACATCCCCTTGCCTCCAAAAAACTTAATCCAAGTTTGGTCTCCTAGCAATGTTCCCTTCTCGAGATAATGAATTTTCTAGTTTTGATGACGTCATCGATGACGTCATCGCACTTGACCTTGGTGGTGCTCCCCCTTTCCACCAAGATAACTTTACGCAAGTTTGGTCACCTAACGATGTTGCCTTCTTGAGATATTGACTTCTCTAGTATTGATGACGTCATCGATGACGTCATGTCACTTGACCTTGGTGGTGCACCCCCCCCCCCAAACCTCTAAGATAGCTTTACCCAAGTTTGGTCACCTAACGATGTTGCTCCGTTAAAACTAAACACGAAGGCGACAAAAATAGAAGTACGCGTGTGCGCTCTTGCCTATTTTCCCGCCTGAAATTGGGATGCCTGTGTGCCAAGCGGACGGACACACACACGGAATTACACTATACGTTTTATTCAGAAATGAAAGAAAAAAAATCATATCTCCAGTGGGAAAGCTCCAATGACGACCAAACTTGGCTTTAGGTTCATACCTGTCTATTGTCAAAGTCACGTGACATGACGTCACTGTTTACGTCATTGACATTGACAAAAACCTCTGAAACCACTCAAAAGCGACTTGATGGTTATACGTCTGAATTCTGATACCACTTTTCCTTATGTATGGTGCTCCGCTCAGGAGCTCCGCTATAACCATCAAGTCGCTTTTGAGTGGTTTCAGAGGTTTTTGTGGTCAAGTGGGATGACGTCATCGATGACGTCATCAAAACTAGAAAAGTCATTATCTCGAGAAGGGAACATTGCTAGGAGACCAAACTTGGATTAAGGCAAGGGGATGCACCACCAAGATCACGTCATCGATGACGTCATCAAAACTAGAAAAGTCGATACCGCGATGACAGTAATGCTGGTATGTCAGTGATGATTAGAGCTCCGCTTTTAGGCATTGCCTAAATTTATATATTACGTCTGAATTCTGATACCACTTTTCCTTATGTATGGTGCTCCGCTCAGGAGCTCCGCTATAACTTGCATGCATCTGGTCCATATAAGTCAACCTCTACCAGGGGATCAAGTACATATTGTAATAACAATAAGTTACTCTTCAAAAATATTGTATAAGATAAAGTATATGAGTACATTTAGCTTGAAATGACCTCAAAAGTAAACTGATACCTTAAAGTGCTACTAATGCTTTTCGAGAGACTTTTTGAGCAAAATCCTCTAATCAAGTAATGAGCTTCTATGAAAAAAATTTTCGATTCGGTTAAATCCTGATTTTTTTAGGAATCATTTCATGTTGCAAATTTCCCGCCATCTTTGAAACACTTAACTCCGCTGACTGCATTTGTTTCTTTTGAGATCGCAGGCTCATTACAAGATAACCGGTGCGCGTGAGTGCGCGCGCTATCTGTCACAACAAGCGGAGGAATCTTTTATTCTTTTAATGAGTTTTTAAAGCGAGAACAGTTTATTGTGAGTACAACCTCGGGTTTGCACAAAATTTCTTCGCAGTAGTCGCTCAAATACCCGACATTTTCTGTGTTTCTTTCCGGTAGCACCGCTCAAGAAGACCATTTTCAAAATGGCTTTGCTGTTCTAGACGTGGGTCCTTTATCATCCCACTATTATAAATAACGGGGTATGACATTGAAATTTAATATTAGCTATTTCACACCATAAAGGACCCTCATAGAAGACAGATAGAGGCTATTTTATTCGACGGAAATAATACGTGACAAACGGTAATGGCGGCAACCGTTGTCACTGAAATCTAAAATCTCCACTCGCATAAAATGTTCTGACGTTAAAAACTGGTAAGATCAATAATTTAAGCAACAAAGAAATACATATCAATAAATGGCCTACATTCCACTAATACCAACATCGCAAAAGAACGATAAAACTAGGGAATTCTTGCCAAGAATATGCTGTAAACTGAGAAGACGACTTGAACCTTGAACGTCCTTATTTGGGCATTGCTTTGATCTTGGCCGCGCGAAGACGATCCGTGAGGGAGACTGGTAAGTGTTTCAAAGATGGCGGGAAAATTGCAATATGAAATGATTCGTAAAAAATTCAGGATTTAACCGAATCGAAATTTTTTTTCACAGAAGTTCACTACTTGATTAGAGGATTTTGCTCAAAAAGTCTCTCAAAAAGCATTAGTAGCACTTTAACTAATATTTAGTTACATGTCATTGAGTTACATCCCGTTACTGATTTACAGTGAGGTCATTTCAAGCTAAATGTACTCATATACTTTATCTTATATGAGTATACCTTTGAGGTGTGTCGCGGTAAAAAAATCGTATCACGTGACAATTTACACCACAAACGTCGTTCATATGTCATTTTAAAGCTAAAAGGTTGGTCTATCTGATGAGTAATCTTGTTTTCATTATATTGTACATGAACATATATTTTTCTAGGTCTAAAGAAAAAAGTACCGACTTTCTTTAAAAAGTTCCAGCTTCTTCCAATTAAATTGCACAGCTCCAAATTTAAGCAAAATCTATTCTTTAGAAGGCGTTCTAAAAAAAAGGTGTGCGGGATTTTTGATTTTCCTTTCAAAACATATTTTATGCTAATGTTTGTGTTAGCATTGCCAAAAATATAGATTTTCAACCTGTTTTACGTGATATTTCCGCAAATACGTAAAATATCAATAATCCCGCACACCTTTTTCAGATCGCCATCTAAGGAATACATTTTGCGGAAATCTGGAGCTTTTAACATTAACTGGACGTGGTAGGAGCTCTTAAAAAGCAAAAATTGGTACTTTTCCTTTAAAGCATAAAACGATGAAAACGATCCATTAAAGTAACGCTGCATAGAAATATACCATTTAGTAAGTAAGACCGGTCAAATAAATTGACTTATTCCCGAACGACCCGGCGCGAAGCGCTGAACGCAGGGGTTTATGATTTTGTGTCGCGGGGATACCTGTGTACGCGCGACGCGCGCAAGCGTCGCGTGTGTGCAGGCACAGGAAATTACGTATGCTGTGCTGTAGAGCGGGTCGTTTTCTCTTTTTGTACTGTTCCGATGCGAAAATCCGTTGGCTATGGTATAGAAGCAATGTCCATCGGCTTAGCTATTATCTCTGAAATTAAACGAGTAGGAATGGTCTTCATACACAAGAACTCAGACCAATGGTCGTGAGAGAACTGCATGTAATGTATTTCTAGTCATACATTGATTCAGCAAAAATCCTTTTTTTCTGTCAAGCAATTTATTTTACAAGGGAAAAGATATAAGATAAAAAATCAGCATGCTGATTCTTGAAGACTTTTATAAAATGGATATTTGTTGTTGTTGTAATCGTTATCCTCGTCATCTTTATTAATCTATGCATTTCGTGTAGAGAACACGGAGGTATGGCACGAGGATCTCAGAGAACTCCAAGAAGACTTTGGCATCAACGAAGATGATTTGGTACATTTGCGGGGAGTAATCATGAGAGTTCTTTCCAATTCAAATTTGTAAGATGGCTGTGTACGTTTCTTTGCCTTTGGCATATTTTGTTTCAATACCACATAGCGCTCTTGAAAACATTCTGACACTTTCTTCGAGAACTTGAAATAGAGCGTGTAAAAATGTCAGAATGTTTTCAAGAGCGCTATGTGGTATTGAAAACAAAATATGCCAAAGTGTCAGTGTCGCTTCCGACAACTTTATACTCATTATGGACACTAATGGACATGAAGCACGACAAATTTGTAAAGTACGTTGTGTGTCCAGAGTGCCACAGTCTTTACCATTTTGAAGACAGCATAAGGACATACCTAGGACGACAGATATCTAAAACTTGCACATTTGTGGAGTTCCCAAGCCCTCCCCATATTAATTGGAGGCGACCATGCGGAGCACAGCTGCTAAAAACCGTTGAGTTTAAAAATGGGAAGAAGCGTTTTCATCCATACCGGGTATACTGTTGCCGCAAGCTGAAAGACGCTCTAACGGACAAGAAGCTTGTGAAGCATGGTGACACAATCATGTCCCTGAGGGACTTCTGGCTGACATTCAAGATGGAAAGATTTGGTTGATAACGAAGGATCGCCTTTTTCCAGTTCGCAAGGCGATACGGCCTTATGCTAAATGTAGACTGGTTTTCGCCTTTCAAACGTTCTAAATATTCTGTTGGCGCCGTTTATCTTACGATAGTAAATTTACCAAGAAAAGAACGTTTTAAGCGCGAGAACGTTATATTGATAGGCATTATACCTCACTGTAAACCAGAACATCCCACTAACACATTCTTGAAACCACTAGTGCACGAGTTAAATGATCTTTGGGCCAATGGATTTAATCTGAAGAAGACGTCAATGTTAGAGCTGCCTTACTATGCGCGTCGTGCGATGTCCCGGCGACCAGAAAATTCAAAGGACACGCGGAAAACAGAGGATGTTCAAAATGTTTTAAACTCTTTCCTGGTCCAGTTGGAGCAAAAAAATATAGTGGATTTAGAAGGGAATGAATGGCCCCAAAGAGATGATGAAACCCATTCAAGAAACATTGCCGAAATCAGAAGAAGTAAAACTCAGACATTGAGAAATGAACTTCAGACTGAGTTTGGCTGTTCATATTCTGTATTGTTAGAGCTCCCCTATTTTTCTGTAATACGCCACCATGTCATAGATCCGATGCACAATTTATTTCTGGGTTCTGCCAAACTATTGTTTGAAATTTGGATAGAAATGAAGCTCTTGAATGCGAAAAGCTTAAAAGAGATCAAAAAGCGAGTCCAGGATGTCGATGTACCGAGTGATGTTGGAAGACTACTGACGAAAATTGCAGAATGTCAAAGCACGTTTACTGCGGAAGAATGGATGAACTGGACCATCATCTACTCACTGTATGCCCTGAATGGAATACTTCCAAAGGAACATCTAGATTGTTGGCGAAAATTTGTTTTGGCATGTCACATATTATGTAATACATACATTTCACTAGCCGATGTTCCACGTGCAGATGAATACTTATTAAATTTTTGCAAAGGAGTTGAAACACTGTATGGCGAGGAAAGCGTTACCCCAAACATGCATTTACATGCTCATCTTGAAAACTGCATAAACGATTATGGACCCATCCATTCCTTCTGGTTATTTAGTTTTCAAAGGTACAACGGACTTTTAGAAAGTCAGCCAACAAATAACAGAGCAGTAGAAATTCAATTTATTGATTTGCATGAGCGTGTGCGCGCCTCGGGGTTTCCCAAGTTTGCGTTGTGTCGTTTCGCGGTACCTTCAGGCCTCAACGTCCCTTTTGCGAGTGAAATTACGAGAGTATTGGGACCATAGACTGTGTGATTATTTGGAACATGGCTAGTTGGTAGGGTATGACTATTCTTCCTGTAATTTCTGGCCTATCGCCAATTCTCTATTGATCCGTTTGATTATCCGTTATTGGGTTACGAGTGGGAGAATCAGTTATATTTTGATGTTGTTTTACCAATGGGGCTTCGCTCATCTGCGATGGCGTGTTAGCGTATTACGAATTCCGTCTGTTTATGTGTCATTCGGAGGGACATAACGTTATTAATTATTTGGACGACTTTATGGGTGTTACTGATGCTACTTCCGCTTGGCAAGACTTTGATTACTGTGGTGAACTGCTGAATTCTTTAGGGCTTGAGGAATCTGCTGAGGAATCTATCGCCAATTCTCTATTGATCCGTTTGATTATCCGTTATTGGGTTACGAGTGGGAGAATCAGTTATATTTTGATGTTGTTTTACCAATGGGGCTTCGCTCATCTGCGATGGCGTGTTAGCGTATTACGAATTCCGTCTGTTTTATGTGTCATTCGGAGGGACATAACGTTATTAATTATTTGGACGACTTTATGGGTGTTACTGATGCTACTTCCGCTTGGCAAGACTTTGATTACTGTGGTGAACTGCTGAATTCTTTAGGGCTTGAGGAATCTGCTGGGAAGATTGTACCGCCTTCTACTGTCGTTACGTGTTTAGGTGTTGAATTTGATACTTCGGCGCGTCTGGCTGAATTGGAAGCGCTGCTTGGTTCATGGTGTTTTAAACGCTCTGCTAGGAAAGCGGACCTTCAATCTCTCATCGGGAAACTGTCGTTTGTGGCGAAATGTGCACGGCAAAGTCGTTTATTCTTATCCCGGATGCTGGATTGCTACGAACCTTAAAGCGTAATCACCATCGTACTCGTATTACGAGAGAATTTGGAAGGGATATATTGGGTTCGTTTCCTGCGTGCTTACAATGGTGTTTCAGTAATCCGATCAGTGCCGTGGACTGAGCCTGACTCGACGGACACTTGCCTCACAGGCTGCGGTGGGCTATCTCAGTCGGAATATTTTCACACAATTTTTCCTGAGGACGAACAAGCCCGCTTCGCTTCTATTCATCGTCTCGAAGCGCTGGCTATTCTGGTCGCTTGTCGCTAATGGAGGCATTTATGGACAGGACTGCGCATCAACGTGCTCTGTGACAATCAGGCCGTGGTCGCCTCACTCTCCTCTGGGAGAGTGGAAGATTCGTTACTTGCATCTTGTCTCCGTGACGTTTATTTCATTGCCATTCAGTTTGACTTTGAATTGCACGCCGTGTATTTGTCCACTGACGATAACCGTACAGCAGACCTATTATTGCGCTGGCAAACCGGATCCGAAAACCGCAAGAGTTTTCTCCACCGTCCACATACTTCTCAACTGCGTGATGTGGTGGTGCCTGCTACTCATTTTCAGCTCACTGACTGTTGAATATTGTTCTATTAACAGATAAGGAGCTTCAGGTTCTGGTGAGAGACTCAAAGTCACTCGCAAGACAGTCTTTGCTGCGGGCATTCACAAGAACCATCGTTCACAGTGGCGCACATTTATTATATTTTGGCTTTATTTCTCGTTAGAGCCATTACCGGCCACGGTCTTTGACACCACGTTCCGTGCGCAACTATTTAAGCGGGGTGAAACTTTTACATGTAGGAACTGGGTTTGTTTCCCCCCCCCCCCTTTGAAGTCTTTGCCTATTCAGCTTACGCTTCGTGGTATGACCGCTTGGCCTTACATTGTCCTCTTAGGGCCCCATCTATTACACCTTCGGTTTTACGCTTATTGGTCCTATGTAGGCCTGAGCACGGCGACCCGAAGGCGGATGTTACATTTTCCTGCGT
Source organism: Scolanthus callimorphus (assembly GCA_033964015.1). Taxonomy (NCBI): domain Eukaryota; kingdom Metazoa; phylum Cnidaria; class Anthozoa; order Actiniaria; family Edwardsiidae; genus Scolanthus; species Scolanthus callimorphus. The sequence continues at coordinate 8,001,968 of CM066922.1, forward strand.
TTTCCTGTTTGCTCGTATTTGTAATACTCCTTTATTCCGCGCGTTCTTTCGACTCTCGTAAGCATTTGCGACGTAAGGATATTAAGGTAGCACCTCACGGGCTTTCGGTTGTTTTCAGATGGTCAAAAACTAACCAAGCGGGCTTGCGCAAGCTCATTTTGCCACTTATTGCGAATCCTGGTTCATCAATTTGTCTGGTGGCAATGTTTCACCGTATGTGTAGTTTAGTGCCTGCTCCCCCTGATTCTCCTGCTTTCATACTTCCATCTAAAGATTGGTCATTGCATCCTGTGGTTAAGTCTCAGTTTACCGCAGTTTTACGCAATCGTCTCTCCCTAGTTGGTGTCCCATCTCCTACAGCCTTTCGCGGGCATTCCTTTCGCAGAGGGGGTGCCAATTGGGCCTTTTCGTCTGGTCTCCCAGGAGAGTTAATTCAGGTTTTCGGTGACTGGTCTTCTGATGCGTACAAATGTTACTTGGAATTCGATATGCCTGCGAAGTTGTGCGTTTCCGAACATTGACCAAGGCGTTAACATATAGATGGTGGTTTTGTACACACACAGATTTGTTGGGGGTTTAGTGGGCAAAGAGGAGGGTGGTTATATTTGTGAAAACTCCATGCATTTTATTCGTTAATTAGCAAAAAGGCGCCGCTGCATATGTTTCACCAAAATACTAATACCGTTCCGCTATGATAATAATCTGTAGAGTCTTGCATACTTTCTAGACATTCGCCACATTGAAAAGCACATTAGCAATGCTGTGATTGTATAAAACAAATATCATTCTATTCATGGGCTTTAACGAAACAGTGCCATGCGAGTTTCCTTTCACCCCCAAACAGTATAGCTATGTTTGGGTTACATAATCACCACAATCACCACGAGCGAATAATCACCCACATAACACCTGTTGTAGGAAATGGATATTTTTGCAGTTTTTGCTAAATGCCCGAGAAAACCGAAGAGTCTTTGAGACGAGGAGAGAATTCTATCAGCATGAAAAAGGAATAGTGTGACGCCTCGGTCAAAAACATTAGAGTGAGCTTGCTTTCTTCATTTTGGTCGTGGCGTCTTTTGAAAGGAGGGTGAAAAAGAAAAAGAAGAAGAGGCGGTGGCGACGACATGCGATATACCCGAGTCAAGGGCCTGCTGTTTAGAATGAGTCTTTATTTTATACATACTGAGATTTTCACCCCAAAACTCCTTGATTGTAAACCCAGTTCGCGACTATGTGTCGGCTAATCACACTAAAGAAACAGTATTTTCACGTGTGGCTAAAGCGTTTCGTCCAATCACAGAGCAGCTCCATGCGGCACCGTGTTTTCGGCTCCTTCCTCTCGGCGAGCCGGCATCTCTAACTCTAACTGCTTCTATAAACTGTTCACAGTGTTTGACATTTAAGCTTACTGATCAGCAAAAATATGGCCGAAAATCCAAGATTTTCTCTCTTAGAAAAGTCGGTAGATGAATACATTTCCGAGCAGCAGAACAAAAATACGCTTTCTAAAACAAGACGAGATGTTGGCCTTCTTGAAGAGTTTCTGAAGGGAAAAAACGAGACGAGAAAGCTAGAAGAAATTCTGCCGACAGAGCTCAACAAATTCCTAAGCGAATTTATCATAACAGTTTAAAGGAAAGATGGAGAAGAGTTTGAACCCTCCAGTCTTAGGGGGTTTCTTTCAAGTTTAACCGCCATCTAAAGAGCCAGAATTATGTAAAGAATATTATGGAAGACATTGAATTTCAACAGACCCGGAAAGCATTAGAAGTCGACGTCTCAAAAAGGAAGGAAAAGGAAACAAACCAAATGCTGCCGAGGCCATAAGCGATGAGGAGATAGACATTTTCTATGAAAAACAGTTGCTTGGCACCACGAATGCGGAATCTATGTTGAATACGTTGTGGTTCATGAACTCAGTTCATTTTGGTTTGCGAGGATGCGAAGAGCATCGACAAATGGCTTGGGGAGATGTTCAGATCGTAAAGGATGTTGATGGAACTGAATATTTAGAATATTCAGAGAGACAAACAAAGACAAGAACTGGAGCGGAGCCACGAAACATCAGGTCGGTCAAGCCCAAAGCCTTTGCTACAAACGGACCAGAGGAAAGAAATCCTGTTTTCGTGTACAAGCTGTATCGCGAGAAACGACCAGTCTCTGCAGAATGCCGAGGCGCCTTACTATCTCAGCATCATTCACGCAAAAGATTCGAGAAAATGTTGGTTTAAGAACAGTGCTATGGGAGTTAATAAGCTCAACTCGCTAATGAAAACCATGGCACAGAAGGCAGGTCTGGATGAAAAGAGACGACAGCAACGTGCCTCCTACCCACATAATGCAGTTATCAGGCCATCGCAACGTGCAAAGCGTAAACAACTACAGCTCTGTTTCTAAGGATCAACAGAAAAGTATGTCACTGCTGTTAAGCTCAAGTCCAGCAGTCCCAGCCGTGTATAACACATCAACAAGAGAGCCTTCGCATGCAGCTACTGTGACAGCCGAGGCGGCTTCATTCATGAAGAAGTCGTCAATGTTTCCCGCTGCAGGTCCTTTTAGCGGCGCCGTGATCCACGGAGGACATTTTAATATAACAATAAATAACAAGTCACCGATAGCAAGTTCTTCCAGTTCGTCCGTTTCTGAGTGTCGTTCCTACAAGAGGATCAAACGTGTGATCGAGTCGTCGGACGACGACAGCCCGCCACTTTCGTAGATTTTGTAGAACGTAATGCCTTAAGAGCGTTTCGCTCACTTCGTGGTAAATGACCCACAGAAAAACAATTTTTGCTGCTTATTATATATTATCCTGTTCCTTTAAATGTTTCATTCAATGTTTGTAATTTGAAACAATTGTTTCTCCACTGTGAGGACTTTGCTTCTCGTGACTTGTGAGCCATTCAATTTTGTTACTGCACTTTACCGGGTTCTCTCGTGTAAGCATATTATGATGAAAATAAATTTAAGAGCGAGGAATGAAATCTCAGTATGTATAAAATAAACGAATAACTTCATGGGGAGGGCACTTGTACGGCATTTTCGCACTCGTTGTGAGTATCAGAAATCGGACTCGTTCGCTGCGCTCACTCGTCCGATTTCTGATACTCACCAACTCCTGCGGAAATGCCGTACGCGTGCCCTACCCATGAAGTAATCTATATATCAGCATAGCGGTAGAAAATGAAAGATTCTCAGCCGTGACCTATTTCATTGGCTTTGAATCCCCAAACGGCGCCCTAGTATGCCTAGTGCCCTTACGGAAAGCGCTGAATAACTGTAGCATGGCCTCGCTTATAAGATAAAAGCCAGTCCCTTTAAGTCTTTAAAGTTTGAAGAGTTTGTTTCCTCGACCATTGAGAACTTTGTAACTCAATCTAATATTCCTCCAATTACAGAAAAGGAGACTCAGAAATTGATTGAGAATTGGTCATCTTCAAAAGCAACGGGGGCCGACAAAATAAGTTTGAAAGTTCTAACTGTTTTCACCAGTCTTTGCATCTTTGACACGTTATTTAACATGTCGATCCAAAAAATTCGTTCTCCAAATAAATGGAAACTGGTACGAGTCACGGCTCTTTTCAAAGATGGTTCACATTAGAACAGGGATATTTTCAGATGGATCTCGGTACCCTCCGTACTGTTAAAGGTGATTGAAAAGCATGTAGCTGCCTCCTTCATGGGATATTTGTCAAGACAGGGCTGCTTTATGAACTGCAATCCGCTTTTCGGGCGTGCCATTCCACATAGTCTGCTCTGATCAAGCTAACAGACCAAATCTCTTCAATGTGGACCAAGACAGACTCTCTGGAATGGTATTTGTAGACTTTAGAAAAGCATTCGATGTTGTTGATCATCAGTTGCTTTTACATAAACTGCGCCTTTAAAGAGTGAGTGATTCCACTCTGTCATTGTTTGAATCGTACCTCACCTATCGGTACCAGTTTGTAAGTATCAATGGCCAAAGATCGGATTCCCCTGTCATCTAGCTAGGCGTACATCAGAGAGTATGTTGGACCCAATACTGTTGTTTGTTATTTGTCAATGACCTTCCACTTCACTTATCAAGTTCAACTGTTGACATTTACGCTGACGACACGACAATAACTGCAAGTACGCAATAAAATGTTCAACAACAAGAAAAAGACCATGTCATATTATAAACCACAGAAATCCGATATGCACGGCTCTCAACAAATCAGAGTGTGCATACTATCTTAGCTACTATTGAAATCAGTAGAGTGGTAAAACGGACCTTTCGAGATCCAGTCTCAGGCCAACGGTTTTATGTACGACGTGATCATTGTTTTGATGTACCACGTGATTGTCTTTTCGAGCATTGAACCCAAAGAGTTTTCCTGGTCGATCAAAGGAACTTGAGGGGAACGTGAGAGGCCTCGCCAGGAGAAAAGAGAGTACTATTGTGTTTTGGCGTATTCTAAGTAAGTATAAATTAACGCAATGACCGGAAGTGCACAGAACTGTCCCAGAATGTAAACAAACGACCCCACGTGATATAATGCGCGGGAATCTTAGCGTCAGTATATAAGCGGTGTCTTGTAAGTTCGTTACTCAGTTGCTTGCGCCAAAACTCGAGTCAGGTCGTTCAACATTTCCTGATCGCGTCCATAGTGTTTTATTACCGATCGCTCCATTCCTGTGCATGCTATCATGGCCCAAGTTCCTCGTATGCCAGCTCCTGTCTTGCCCGCTGCTAACCCGCCGGCCAATCCACCACTGAATCCTGTTACACCAGCGAATCCTGCTCCATCAGCGAACCCCGATCCAAATCCACTAGCGAATCCTGTTCTTAATCCTCCAGCGAATCCTGTTCGTAATCCTCCTTTAGCACCGGCTATTGCAGCACCCGCTAACCATCCGGCTAATCAAGTGGTCGCTGTCCCAGTTCAGGTTTGTATTTAATTTTCTTGTCGGCCGCTCATTGTATTGTTTCAAAATATCACTCCGCTATCGTTTCTATGTCAATATGGTGTATCAAGGCTCTTACTAAGATCTGTTAGTTCTTACATTACTATCATAAACAGAACACCATTTAAATCTGTACCTCTCCATGTAAATCTGTACTTCAACAATTAGACCTAATATATGATTTAGGCACTGCCTAAAAGCGGAACTCACACGCCGACAATAATACACACAACTCCACTGACCATCTGGCCAATCACTGGAAAAGGTGACCCTGTAGTACCTACAATTTTACAACATTTTCACGACATTTTCACTCAGTTCTCTAATTTGCACGTTCTGTAACACCCCACCAAAACTATAGTGGTTGAAAATAATTTTATTTTACATTTGTTTATCTCAGGTAAACAAATTTTCAGTACACATAGACACAAGCTTTTTGTCCCACTTTCCTTTTTTTCTATTTTTTATTTATAAAATAAGCATAATGGCATTGAGAATAAGACGTTAGTAAAGTGTTGTTTTTAAAAATACATTTACATGTAAAATCTCTTTAAGAAAACGATGAGATGTGTAGGTGTTTTGAGATATTCTCCTCTAAATAAAATGCCACATGCAACTCTGGTAAAATTTTCCTAATTTAATAGTGCTTTTGCTTGAGCATCAGCCAACAATCATGCCCCTCCAAAAACCTCAAAAACAGGACCAATAGACCAAATTCTATATTACTAAGTTCCCACTTCAGTGCAAGAGTCAGGAAAATAAAACAAAATACCTCACATCAGCACCGAAAAAGGAATGATTTTTATCCTTTGTTTTATTCCCCTGAGGCTCGTTTAATTACTGAGGCAGAGTCGACCTTTGAATGAGATTACCTAAAATAAAACTTCCTTCGATATTGTGTGGTTCCAGAAAATACCAGGGAAGGGTGTTAAAAGTGACCAACTCTAGAACCTCCTCCAAAAAGAAAGGAAGATCAGGTAAATTTTACTGTATTTCAGGCCCTGTGCTCACCCCAGGGCCTGTAGGCTTTTTAAATGGTGCCTCAGTAGTGCCTCATGAGTTATTTTACTTGTTCTGGCATTCCTGTTGTGCGACTACTGAAACCAAGGCTACCCAAGCAAATTTTCTTACAAATTTGTTAATCATGATCAAGCATATGATCAATAGATACAACACATTTGTGTGTTCCCTGCTAGCAGAGGCTTCTTTTCTCTGCATTTCGCTGGCTGAGGTTCGTGAGGAAAAGAGACTTCTGCGCTGGGTCGAAACTCCCTTTATTTTGCAGCTGTCCACAACCTCGCGAGCCTCAGCCAGCAAAATGCAGATTGACAGTCAGCGAAATGAAAATTGACACACCCCATCCCTAAAATAAAACGTTGTCTTATAATGCATAAAATAAAGCATTTAATTTTAATTCAATTCAATTCAGTCAAGAGACACATAAATTTTATGCTGGTCTTCTTGTCTTGAAGAAAAAAACTTGTGTAACATAACATCCTTAACACGAAAAGCCACGCTGGTCATAAAGAATTCACTGTAATTCCAGTGGGTGTGGTTCAAATCAAAAATTACCAGGAAGGTAGATCAAATAGCATCAATCAGCAGGTAAACATAAAAAAGAATAACAATATATGGGCATGCCCCTCCCCTGTAGCGCACGGGAAGTGTGAATCACAGGAACCAATAGGTGATTATTCTGTGACATCATTTGCAGAAGGAACAAAGAATCAGGCTACTTGGCAGAGCTAGAGAATAATATGCTTTGAATATCAATAAGATGCAAAAATGAGATTATGAGCACATGCAGTAAGGCTGAATGTAGAGAAATCAAGTGGGCTAATGAGCATTTTCCACCAATGATTTAAAGGCTGCATATAAGCATAAACATAATGAAAAGCACAGGATAAGTTCATTTGTTAATTTTTATGCTTGTTGAGGCTTTTTCAAAACCTCATGAAACCAATTGGGCAAAACGCTTGTTACCTGTTTCTTAAAATGTGTGGTTCCAAAAAATATCCCTACCCCCCCAACGGAAGGGTGTTGAAAAGTGACCCCCTCTGGAATTTCTGAAGAAAAATACAGTATTTGTATGGAAAAGATAAAGTAAATTGACCCACCCCCCCACCCCACCCCTCTGGCATTTCCAATCCCTTTGGGGGGGGGGGGGGGGGGGGGGGGGAGATAATTTCTGGAAACACACAATTAGAATTAAAAATCAGTCTACAAGAAAATTTGCTTATGTGGCCTTTATTTGAGTAGTTGCACTTTAAGAAGACAATTTGATACAATTTGCCAAATGACTATTCAAAATGGCTTTGTTCCCTTTCAAAATGCAAACACGGACGAGCGGCTTGGGAACAACCGACTTTGAACTTGACAAGCTGAATGTGATATCTTTAACATGACATTGAATATTTTATTGTTTGCTTTCGACCAATCAGATTTGTGATAGTGAGCTCAATGTATATGAAAACTGTTTTAGGCACTACCATCTCAATAACTATGATTTATATTTTACCCATATGATTGATATTTTTTGCTATGATTTCACCTCGTGTTCATAAGCAATTATTGGTTGAGGTTGAGCATGACATTGTGAGTAAGCAAAACCGAGGCATGTGTCATCTCCAAAAGGCTGCGGCAGATAACACAGGCACGAGGTTTTGCTAACTCACGATGTCATGCAAAAACTGAATTAAATAATTGTTTTATTATTCTTAAAAAAAATGCAAATTGATACAATGCCAAAATGGATTTGTTGAAATTGAAAATGAAGACATGGATGAGGGGCTTGGGAACGTGCGGACTTTGAACTTGACATGCTAAATGCAATATCCACTCCAGTTGCATTTAGCATGTCAAATTCATGTGACATAGAGAATTGATTGTTTGCTCTCGGCCAATCAGATTTACGATAGTGTCAGTTATAATAACAGTGTTTATTATATCCATTTCGAAATCACTAGCAAATCCTGAAATCTGATTGGCTCTCAGCAGTGCGATTTGAGCACGAATCACATTATCTGGAGCCTGAATCGCATCTTTATCTCAGCCAATCAGAATTTTACACTAGAAAAAAAATTAACCAATCAGATTTAAGTATTACAAGGCGCTGACCAATTAAATTTGCAGGAAAATAATAGCAGAAGAACGATTTTCCTGCACTTTTGGGTGTGGATCTCCCCTTTCTCCTTTTGCTTGATAACAAAAATCACATTAAAACAAAACTTTGAATAACTTTCATTATTTACAGTACCTTGAAGAATATTTTGACTTTTCCTCACAACATGGACAGTTTTGAAGCAAATAATCCACCACATCCTGCACCAAATCCAAATGCTGAGTCCAGCAAAAAAACATGAGGCTCACAGGACATATCCAAATGCCATACGAGATGGACATTCTTGGAGTAAAATGCTCCAGAACTTGAAAATAGATTGAATCGTAATTGCTCCTTGTTTATCTGCTGTTGATTGTCTTGTCTTCTTTCCTGGGTTTAAGAGCCCCTTCGAGCATGGAATTCAATGTTGTTGTTGCACAAAAGGGTTTGTTGGGATGAGTCAGACAAGAGATAACAACACTAGATTTCATGCCTAAAAGGGCTCTTAAACCGTAGAAAAGAAGACAAGACAATCACCATATCAACAAGGCACAATTACCTTTTAATATAATTTCTAGTGCTAAGTATTTTTCTCAAAAAGTGACCTCTCTCCTGTCCGATCAGCTCCTTCCGCCATCTTGAAAATCAGGATTTTACGAAAATGTCATGGCACCCGGCGAGTTAGATAAAGTTCTTGGCAAGTTTTATGCAGAAGTAAAAATAATGGCGAAGACTATGAGCCAGAGTCCCTCGAGATCATGCCAAGCACAATAGAGATGTTTTTGAAGGAGAACAACAATCCGGCTCTTTCTTGGTGTTGCAAGGCACCAGAGGCATAAAGACAATAGAAGACAAAAGACCGTAGAACGAGACAATAAGATGGAATACAATAGCTCCAATCCAAAATACAATACATCTTGCAACACCAAGAAAGACCCAACAATCCACTCAGTATGTTTTTCAAGCCACAAACTCTCCAATTTTCCATAGACTTTTCTGCATACATAATGAACTGTTTTGCATGCAAAGAGATGTCCGGTGTTCCTGGTTTCTCCTTTTCGAGGAAAACCGCAAAATAGAGCTTATGAATTGATGGATACCCGAGATAGAGATAAATGTGATTTCAAAATGGATATAATAACGTCTACATGATGTCCCCATGAATTATACTGTAGCAGTGTCTAACCAGAGAGCTACAATCCTCGACTGATTATCTTGAATAATTTGTTGACTTGACCTTTTAGCAAGCATGCAACACGTTAGCTCTTTATTCGTCATCGTTTCTCCCCCCCCCCCCTCCCCCCTTCAATGTTGGTAAAAAACGCCCAAATCTTTTGCCTAGCCCATCCAACATTGAGAGGGGCGGGGGAGAGGTCGGGATATCAATTTTAGCCAACTAATCTGTCTAAGATTGTAGATGAGAGGAGTCTAACAATGGGCTATTTAGGATAGATTTTACCTAGTTTGTTGTGGATATTAGATATGTTTGTGTGAAATCGATTAAATGGCTTCAGCTTGAAGAACATCACGAATCACCCTTAAAACCGATAACCAACGCCTTTTTCCCGCACCAAACATTTATTTTTAGTTCCAATACTCAAGCTTTGGTACTATTTAAAAATTCAGAACTAATTACGCTAATTTAAGTAGTTACTTAAGTTAATTTAGCTTTCGTGTTTCATAAATTCAGCCAATAAATTGTTTCTCTGGTTTTCGTCTTGAATGGAAAAGCGTCTCATTTTAAACAACAGCTTTACCTGCTTCAATTTCTTCTTTCAGTTTCCTTCCTTGCTAAACGCCTGTAAAGGATTTCGATGTAACGGGTGGCATAAAGTTCCATAAAGTTCTATGGCCTTTTCCCATCTAATGTTTATCCCGGGAATCAGCATGCACAAAGTTCCCTCTTATCGAGTGAAATGTTTTTCTCGTCGAGCACGCGTGAAGTTTAAGAGTCGATTGTTGAGTTAAATCCTTGTTTTGGACAACTTAATCCCCTCCGTGCTTTTGTTGAAAAAATCCTGTGCAATTCTTGTTCTTCTCTTTGCAATCAAAAGCCGTTCATTGCGTGATTAAACATGTGAAGTTGTTGATTTTCTCATCGATTACTTCACAGTCTACACTTCAATTTCATTCCACTCTGCCAACAATTACGATCAAAAACGTCGCTGACATGTAAAATATATACTAGCGATTGCTATTTTGGCAGAAAAGTCGATACATTTGATTTTGCCATGAGAACTTGAAAAATTCTCTCTCCGACATTACTCCTAGCTGTGTTCAGCTGTGTTGGCAATGGGGCAGGCTGAGGAACCTGGCCTGGGTACGTAAAAACGACGGACCACGTCCGCGATACTTACACCAGCGGCTGTCCATCGGAAATTATAACCACGCGAAATGTGCTCGATGGGTTACTTTTATTTCATTTTTGTTTAATTTTATTTCATTTTGTTTTAATACCACACATTAGCCTATGGGGCTCCACCAGAGTACTGATGTAGCCAACCAGAAACGTTGTATTCAATCACAAGGTTATTATGAAATGAATAAAAATGTTATCCTTATTCTAGTGTTGTTGTTTACTATGGTTGTAGCAAAATAAGGAATATTACATGTAATAATGACGTTTATTTCCTGTTACTGAATTACATGTTACATCAGTTATATAGCCAGTACGAAAACCATTGTTGTCAACTGCCCATTTTGTGGCCTGCCTGCCTGCCCGCCCGCCCGCCCGCCCGCTTCAGAACACGTGAGTCTAGTCTTTCACATAAATTTCTTTACCCTCCATATGAGTTTAGGACTGTACAACTGTTTCCCGTATATAATTCTAAATTATTCTAAAACACGTGAGTCTAGTCTTTCACATAAATTTCTTTACCCTCCATATGAGTTTAGGACTGTACAACTGTTTCCCGTATCTAATTCTAAATTATTCTAAAGTAAACTATGGGCTCAGCATCAGCAAGCGTTGTTTTTCATGTACTGCTAATTAGTAGACTCTCTGTTGTGCCGGTCGTACCATTGTGTGTTGAGTACCACCCCTGGAGATAGGAGGCGGCATGACCTATGATTTGTTATTTTCCAAAATATTATTTTTTAATGTTTAAGTGTACACCGTAACAGTGTTCGTGCTGTTTTATTCGAGAATCGGACATAATCGCTTCCTCAGGTATATTAAGGTATTTTAAAAAAAATACAAAAAAGAATGAAAAAGAATGTTTTTCGTTAAGGTTGCTACACCCAGTGAGACGTTTCATTTGATGTAATTTGTTACCATGTCAACGGGTTGCGTGACTTGTAAGAGCGTGACAAAGGCACAATTTTATTTACAGATGACTGCATTCGATGGGGGTCATACCAATGGTTTCCCAATGGGTCTTGCCAATGACCAGTGTCGGGCGTATATTACAATTCCAACGAGGATGGGTGTCCAAGTTATCCACATTTTAAGGAAAGGAGAGGTATCATATTACATCATCACAAATAAAGCTATCCTAAAAAACATACATTCATACATACATACATACATTTGTTGCCATAGAGACCAACATTGGTGAAAATGATTGAGAATGACCAAAGGTATCAAAATGTAGATTGCTTGGATCTCTCAGAGGCATTGGTTTAGAGATGGACCACCCGCCTCAGTTATACGTCCGCCATTTTGGATTGGGCATCCGCCCAGGCCTTAAGGTGACTCATTCAAAATTCAAAATGCACCCAACTGTGTCTAGAGCGCAAATCTGCGTCGCTAAACTCAAGGCTATAACTTTTGTGTCTTTTCCTCTATTGTTATAATTCTTTTTCAAATCCTACCTTAATGATGTTTAGATAAGTTCTTAATAACCGATCTTCTTGGAAACTTTTTTAGAAGTCACAATCTAAATTTTTGTGAGGTCCTAATTTCATATTCAGGTCGTACTAGAAAAAAAATTTGCCGGTTTTTTTTGGCTCAAACTCCAGGAATCGATTCCAGTTGAAGTAATCTCAAATCGAGCTAAGTTACAGAAAATTCGTCGGAACAGAAACGCGGTAATAAAAATGCCGTCAACTTTGGCCAAATTAGAAGGCTGATTCAGCTTGGCTTGAATTGAATTTTAATAGTGCTCCGAAAACATTATTTGGGGCTCTTCCTTCGGCACTATATTGTATAGTAACGTATTAAACTTTACCGAAGGTCAGATTGTAAACACCATGAACTACTAAAATGTTGGAAAATTATCTACCGAGGAAAGAAATCGTGAAAGCGCAATGAATTTATTACAAAAATTCGCAAACCCCTCTTGACCTCGGCTCTTTTGATGGCTACTGGATGTTCAGTTTCCGAGCTGATCTTGCTCTAAACTGAGTTGCCTGCAAGAATACATTACGTTGTATTGTTTAGTTTTCGAGACTTTGCGCCTTCGGTTGTAATAGATTTGTTTCGCTGCCTTCGCTCGATATGTAAGTGCTTCGCGACTTGGCGCCATCGGTGTCGTTATCTGTTCATGACTGATAATGGTGGTATCGATTTTCCGACTACATCACAAACAGATCGCCGTCTTGACTTGCTCCAAGTCGTCCTCTATTCGTTTGAAGCGACTTTGAAAAAGTCTAGCCGTCTAGCGTAATGTGAATAAAAATGAAAAAAATTTCTCCTGTAGTATGTAGCATGCACATTTATAGCTGTTTGTCTTAGGATAAACAGTTTGATCTCGCGTAGCTTTGAAGAAGAACGCTTGCCTCAGAGATTTGAGATTGTTTTTTATCTCAAATCAAAGAGAGCTCCAGAGCACATTATTATTAATGCCCTTTGGAGCAACTCTTTCACATACAATGATGGATGTCACTGGCTAATATCTATCATCGCGTGCCTTTATGATCAAAAGTAGGAAACTGCTTTTTATGTCCTACTTTCCGATTTGGGACTTGTGGAATTTTCGGATTGAAATTATCAACCAAAAATATGGTTTTAACAGTTTGATCTTCTACCTGTGGAGGAGTTTATCGGATTTGTTGGCTTCATACAGCAAGTGACGACAAGGTAAGCTGACACTTGACCTTGATGGTGTTTTTTTAAATATAAATATATTTGATCTCATTGGCTAAGATCCGTCATATTTCGAATCCAAAAATCCAATTATAAACGAGACAGCCTGATCGGCTGATATCCGGAATATTTCGAGTCCAAAAACAGCAATCAAATCCTGAGGTTCTCATTGGTGAAGAGCCGTCATATAACGCCTGTTGTGAGTAATAATAAATATTGATAATAATAATAATTGATCAATTAGTAGTACATCCACTAGGTGGCTCTTCGCCTAGTAATATCTAAATAACTATATCTAGCTAACTTTTGATCAAATAATTATAAATACTAATGATTCTAGAATACTTAAATTCATTTCAATTGTATGTACACTAAGGGTGGCGCTAGTTGACCGAATGTCTGTTAGCAGCTTCTTGAATGTTTTGGCATACTACTGTTCCTTAAATGTGCCTTCGTCTTTTCTATTTCCTTGAATTTTGGTGCGATTGCGCTTCTCAAGCAGTAGGAGGTGGTATAGAGTGGATAAGGGAAATATATAGGCCAGTTTCCGAGTGTCCGCTTTTACACTGGGAGCCGATTTAGTTTTTAATCCTCTTTTGTGGCATACCTATTGAGAATCAATAAATCCTCTCGATTTATTTTTATCTTGAAATAGACAAAGCTAAGTATTACAGTAGATCCACTACTAGGGTACTGACAATGAAAATACTACAGTATTTTTCAGAGTATTTCAGACCTTTACTGCCTTCAATTAAGTGGCAATTTTTGAAGCATTGACTGCACCCTAAGGAGACTAAAACAAAGTCTGTTCAAGAAATAAAGGAAACACAAAACCCGGAACTGCATTTCCCCTTTGCAGTTCCTGTGTCCTTCCTTCGCATCCTGTCTCCTTCATACGGGTGTCACATTCCTTATTCCGCATACCTCCTGGTCTTCCTTAAAGTACCTGGAAATATGTAATAATTTATAACGACGTACTTGATATATTAATGTGTAATTACAGCCTTTCTTTCTACACGCAAGACGATCTTTAAAAAACTGTCTCATACTTAGTATCCCCTTTCAGGCTTCCGTTACGCAACAGAATTGGCAAACGATCAGTTGGAAAGCAGTTGCTGTGGTCTACAGGTCTACAGACACAAACACGTCCTTGTCATTAATTGTTTCTTCAAGCATATTTATGGGAAAGTTCAAAGGGTAAGCTCAAAGGGTAAGCGTGAAGATCTGCGCTCGTGGTTTTTTTCTTTCTTTCTTTGGCATGAGCTCCTCAATTATGTTATCGAGTCTAAACAATCCAATACAATTTCCAAATAGGTCTCAATAGGTATAACACCGCTTGAGCTTTTCTACATCTTGACTCTACATCTTCATCAGAGCCTCCTGTAGTATTGACGATGCTACCCAAGTAGGTAAAGCTTTCTATCCGCTCTAGTAATTGATCGTTGCACAAAATGTTACCTGCGTTGCTGGGGTGCCTATCCTCATTTATTTGGTTTTGGTCCTGTTGACTTTCAATCCCACTTTGGCCGCTTCGTCTTGTAATGCTTCAAACTTCCTGCGTGCATGGGTGACCTTCTGGCTTAGTAATACAATGTTATCCGCAAATTCAAGATCTTCAATTTTCGTCAGCATTGAAAACTGGATCCCCGTCTTGTTCTCTCTCGTATGCTTTTCTTGTTAACCAGTCCAATGCCACTAGAGAAAGAAGTGGACTAAGAAGACGTCCTTGTCTTACCCCGGTTTTCACTCCAAATGGCTCAGTCATCTTCCCGTCGTGCAAAACTGCTTGAAAGCCTTCGTTCAGGACCTGGATCATTCTTACGATCTTAGATGGAATGTCATAGTGCCTCAAGATCTTCCAGAGCATCTCCCTGTCGATAGAATCGAAGGCTTTCTCTAAGTCTACAAATACAATATATGATCCAGTCACAGCATGAGCTTTCAATGCGGAAGCCCGCCTGCTCGTCTCGAAGTTTCTCTTCAGCGGGCTTTGCATTCTTGACAAAATGATCCTGCAGAGAACTTCTGGCTATCACCAGCAACATGATGCCTCTCGAGTTGGCGCAATCCCTTATGTCACCTTTCACCAAAAGTGAAAGGTGACAAAAGTTAAACGTTTTTGGGAAAATATATAATCAAATCAAATAAAAAAAGGCCACAGCGAGTACAACCAATGAGATAGCTTCCTCAAACGTGGACTTCTTAAACTTAAATAAACGAGAAATGCTCTATACCATTTGGTGAGGTTTTCAAAGTGCTGTGACATGAGTTGCTGATAGATAAGTCATGAAGCTCTTTGGACAAGTGCAAGCAATAGTGTTCAAATGAATAATAAAAGGTCCCACATGTATACTGACCAAAACTCCTCAATTATGTTATCGAGTCTAAACAATCCAATACAATTCATGTTGGGTGGCTTGAGTGCGCGCTCGAGTGGTCATGAAACAACACGATCTGCATATCATTTTTATGTACATCTTTGATAACTAGCTCTGCAACAATGTTCCTGAATATATATATGGGAGTGTGTTATATTATGAAATGATCGATCATCTCCCTGTGAATGGCTTGCTCATTTTTTGACATCTTGAACTTAGTGTCCCATAAGTAGAAATCTGTGAACACAATTTAGGCTCATTAGCCTGTCAAGTTCAGTCTCGGAATTGTCTGCAACTCACCAAGAGCTGCAGCTGAAGAGATCCATAAGTTACATGAGCATAAGTTACAACAACCTTGCTTAACACTGGTTTCTTGAACAAGGCTGAGTTGAGTACAACTAATGAAGTAGCTCTCTCAATTTGTGCTTTAAAAACTTGGACAAGAAATTTAAACAAAAATGTCATAAGACAGAATAAAGCCACAGCGAGTGTAACCAATAACATAGCTTCCTCAGCCTTGGACTTCTTAAAACATTTTTTCAGGAAAATATGTAATAAAAGAACAAATACAAAAAAAAAGGCCATGGCGAGTACAACCACCGTGATAGCTTCCTCAACCGTGGACTTCTCGAACCTTTTTGATAAAAGAAATAAACAATTCAAAGACAGAACAAGGCCATGGTGAGTACAACCAATGGATAGCTTCCTCAACCTTGGACGTTTTAAAAATGTTTTAGGAAAATAACAAAATAAATAAAAAATTGAAAGACAGAACAAGGCGAGTACAACCAACGTGATAGCTTCCTTAACCATTGAATTTTTAAACTTTTGTTTGCAAAATATATAAGAAATTGAAAGACACAACAAGGTCACGGTGAGTACAACCAATGGGATAGCTTCCTCAACCTTGGACTTTTTAAAAATGTTTTAGTAAAATAAAAAATTGAAAGACAGAAGGATATACCTTCTTCGACCTTGGAGTTCTTAAACTTACTTTGGAAAATTTATTTTAAAAATCTAAAACCATATCATGAAAAATGGCAGTGGTCAGTACAACAGGGCTTGAAATTAACAGATATTAAAAGTTGCAATTTTGCGACTTGTTTGATGAGTTTTAGTCACAAAAAGAGAGCTCTGAGTGGTAAAATTGAAGGCAAACCTTAAGAGATATCTATAAAACTAGTCAATATTTTGCGACTAACTGATATTTTTAGTTGCAAAGCGAACAATTCTGGTTGCTTTTGTGACGGATTTGGTCACATTTTCAAGACATGATTGACATAGCTTCCTCAACCTTTGTACTCTACTTAAACTTTAGTTTGAAATTAAAAAAACAATGTTATGACAGAGCAAGGTCACAGTGAGTACAACAAAGTGGAGGGACCTTACCTGCTTACCTTACGTCGAGGTCTGTTTTGAGGTTTAACAGTTTTACATTGTGTCACCTAGAAATAGAGGCAAAAGGCAAAACATTTGGGTATGATAAAATATATTTACTCATTTTAAACATGGCATTGGTTATGCTTACTTTCGTTTTTTTTTTCTCAATTAATTCCTTTTTCTATATTTTAATTGAAAATTGAAGCTATGAAATATCTAACAAATGTCTTGTATCTTTTTGCACCGACAAAGGGTTAACGCTCAAAACATCATTTTTCTACGGCATGTAACAGTCTCAACTTTTGGTTGTATGTGTATGTCCCTGCCGACGCAGATCATCTAGTTTTCCTGTAAAAGTAGTCGTACCAAATGTCTTGTATCCTCTTATATGTCACAGAATGATGACAGAATGATGTATTAAATGTAATAAAGTAATAATTAACCCCCCCCCCCCCCCCACCGAGGGGATTGAAAATTGGGTGGGTGGATTTTGGGGCAATTTACCCTTTCTTTTCCATACAAATTCTGTATTTTTCTTGGGAAATTCCAGAGAGGGAGGAGGCACTTTTTAACAACCTTCCATGGGGAGGGGGGTATGGATATTTCCTGGAACGATGCAATGTCAGTTGGCTTGATTACAATAAAACTCATATCTTCAATCCACTGTGTCTTCTTTATCTACTGTATTGACAATCTAATAAAATATTATAGAACACTATCATCCATATAATAAAACATGTATAACCCCAAAATCATTACTTCTATGCAGTGAGAATTGTTTTTGTTTTTTTACCATTTTGATTTTTTTTCTTCAAAAAAACAAACAAACCCTAACCCCACTTCAAGAGTTAAATGATCGGCCCTCTACCTACCTACATAAGCAAGAACGATTACCGTTTAAGTACACCAATTAGGATGCTCCATAATAAACTTTACTTGATGACTTGTATGCTGACCGGAATATTTGCCTAAAAGTCAAAGCGTTTGCATTACAGCATTGTTGTAATAATAGAACAAGTCGAAGAGACTTCCCTCCGAGCAGAGGCTACTTTGTCTCCTGCATTTTCTTGTGTTTTTATCAACTACGCAAAGGAATCCTCTGCACACAAATGTCATTTCTCTGTGAGCATGTGTGGGAAAATGGCGTTTGGAGAAAACTGGTCGATCAAGTTTGTGCATGAGCAAGGGAATCATCAATTTGTCCGCTCTACAACTTAGGGACTGTTCGTTAATTACTGGTGTGTGTTTCTGCTCGTAGGTTTTGTGAAAACTTACCGTACAACAAAAGTAGTTTCAATTTCTACCCCCTTCGTGAAATACTGTGACCTCGGACTTGAAAATACATATGTGTTATTTGAGCCGGCTGGGAGGTCCGTGTAGGCAAAAACTGTGACCGAGGCCTGGAAAGGCCAAGGTCACAGTTTTTCCCTAGACGGACCGACCTCAAGCCAGTTCAAAACTTTTTATTTCTTCCAACTCTAAAATTTGATTTTTTCGATGAAAACAAGCTTGCGCAAATGGTTACCGTGACCTAGGTCAGAGATAGGAAAATCCCCCCCCCTCCCCCGCGCGCTCTTAGAACCAATCAGAATGCAGGATTCGTTACCGTGCCCTCTAGGAAAAACATATGATTATCGGCTCTATCTTCTCCAAGCCGGTTGATTGCATGTATAAAGCGAATGGCTCTCCCATGAAACACATGGTTATGTCACGCTCGGCGTTGACTTCGCCATGCAATGCCGTTGTTTTCGCCTTCGAGGGCATATTGTATTAAATAGCGTTTTCTTTTTCTCAGGACGAAAAAGGCCTGTTGCGAAGTACGGCAGCTACTTATGCCCACCAGTCACCAGAATTAAAGCGACAGATTACTTACTTGCACGTGTCAGTAAAAGGCTGGCATATGTGAGTTTGATACGTTTTGTCTAAGGCAGCTATATTTTAGGGTATTCCCCTAAAAATGGACGGGGGTGCTCATCCTATCCCTTTGGGTATACAATTCACCCAACTGCTATAGGGGTGTCCAAAGTCAGGGGCGGATTTAGAAGGGGGTCGCGGCACCCCCTTTCTCGGGAGATTTTCCCATACATTATCTGTATTTGCTGGAGGAAATTGGAAAACTTGCGTCCCATTTTTTCACTATCCGGCTCCCCCTTTCAGAAATTCCTTAATCCGCCCCTTAAAGTGTCTGCTGCCCCTGCAAAAATTCAGCCACAATAGAATACACTGTTTCAGCTTGATGGTAATTTCTTAAGGACCGCAATAACATTAGGATTTTATGCATCCAATTTGCTATCTCTCACTTTTGGCCACACCCAATTTGTTGTCCCGGCCGGCCTTAGGGTAAAAATTTATTTTCCTGACGAGCACCCCCGTCTATTTTTATCAAACAACGTGCAAAGTATACGTCTGTCAACCACGAAAAACGTTGTATGGCAGAAGACCAAAGGTCCGTTTACACAGCGCCTTTTCAGCTGCGATTTGAGGTGCGATTTGAGGTGCCATTTCTGTGGCGATCCCATGGCGGTGATGATCGGTCTGCGATCTTATGGCGATTTCACTTGCGATGTCACCGCGAAGTCGCAGGCGTTTTGCACATGTTCAAATCCCCTGCGATGTGTGTGCGATTTATTCAGATCGCCAACAAATTGTTAAATATTGCGGGGCCAAATTGCTGACCGTTCACACCAACGTTATGACTCCGACGCCATCGCCGCAAATTCGCAGCTGCCAAATCGCGCCGTGTGCACCCGCGCGAGTACCAAGAATCACTTTGAATCAGAAAAGATACGAGAAAAAATATATAATACTTTTCCATCAATCAATCAATGATTATAAAGCTTTTCAGAATAAAATATATACACGGCAAAATATAATTGAATCGAACGTGAATAAACAGAATATCGGCACGCGGGTAGCCTGTGGTACATTGATTTGTTTGTCACACACTCGACCGAACTCGACCAGGATCAGTGCACGTGAAACCGTCCTTGTCGATCAGACTCAGGATATTAATCTATTTCTACCTTAAGGTAACATGAAGGTTTCCAAAAGCCATCAGTTTGATCCACTGTGCATATTCTACTACCGATGTCTTTGAATAGTTTAGAACCTTGCCTTCACAAGAAATCGTGCCTTATGTGAGCTCTTTAGAGTGTGGTCATCAGGTAAGAACTGTACACAAATCATTGTTTTACTTAATTAAATCATTCTTTTTACAACCAGAATAGTTTAGTTAACTTATACTTGGTTCTTATCCGCAATTTAGCACAAGTTCGTTCCTAGAAAGGACGGTATTTGTGATTGTTGTTTGGATGCGGCTCTCAGTGTGACAGAGTCAAGAGGTCAATTTAGCGCTCAAGTGTATGTACACTTCCCGCCTTCAGCGCCACAGAATTAAAGATCCCCAAAATTTTATCTCACTGTTTTGAAGAGGGGATGTTACTCTATCCACCGATTGTATTTATTTCGGCAAGAGCCATATCGCATGTACTTATTTTTGCGTTCGTAAAATGCCCAAAATCAGACTTTGAACATTCGCACACGGGGATATCATATTTCTACACCTGTCAAAAATTATATTTTAATCTGATCGCTTTGAAATTCAACACAGACTAGAAGCAAACATCGAACTTTAGCGTGATTGTGTTTATTTAAGAATGAATTATATTTTGCGCCGTAATATAGGGCCTTATTCGGAGGCTATTTTTCAGTCGATTTTCCTGGCTCGACAGGCCGAAACAAGAAAGGGCGCCTCAAAATAAAATATTTGATCGATCGGATTAAAGGAGATTATCTGGAACAAATAATAATTTTTATGCTTCCTAGATCCTTTTTGTATTCTGTAAATTGTAAATTGTCAAGGTTTGTGTCACTTCGATAACATGCGCATGTAAACCATTGTGGTCAGCACATCCTCCCCATGGGATGGAAAATGTCGCATTGACGAATCACGGGCCATGATGACGTATCAAGCCTTCGCCATTTGTTTTGGCTGCCATTTTTCGTCTCCTCAAGGTGAAGTGAAGAGGTTTTACCGGTAAGTCTTCAGTTTTATCTCAAGTTTACCCCCTTTTAGATGTTTTTGGATGCGATTTGAGTATGAGGCATACTTTGAAAACCTTTACGAAAAAATTAATTTTGGTTACAGAGTGTCTTGGTTAACATTTCGCGAGTTTATAAGCTTATTAAGTTAATTGTGTGAAGATTTTTTCCGGCTTGGGCCGGCAAATCTCAAACGGTTTTAGTGGTTTTCTTTTGTCTTTTTTGATTCATGTTCATCATCAGTTGAGAACGAAGGATGCCAAATACAGTTCTGATTTTGGGGCACTCGTTCGTGAGGAGACTAAAAGGTGACTTGAATAAGCATTTTCACCAACGGGCATTTCAAAATTTCAATTTGTCAAGCGTACGCGTGATACTTCACGGTATCGGCGGGAGGACCGTAACAAGTTGAAAACGAGGGACCTTGAGCGGGTGAATGAAAGCCAACCAGATATCGTGATCCTGGAAATTGGGACTAATGACTTAGTAGGGCAAAGACCTGAAGTTGTGGGTTCTAACATCGAGGAGCTCGTAAACATCTTACATACCGATTATGGAGTCAAAGTGGTGGGAGTTTGCCTGACGATTCCTCGGCTGAACGATGAAAACTTTCGCAGAAAAACGGACATTCTCAATCAGTATTTGAGAGTAGTTATCGGCGCTTTACCACATGCTTTTTGTATCAGGCACAGAGGCCTTTCTAACCCCTTGCACCCTGTGTTATTAAGGGATGGGGTGCACCTTAACAGAAGAGGACAGTATTTGCTATATCGTAGCTACAGAGGGGGAATTTTACAAGCGTTAGGCACTTGTAGATTAGTAAACAACCAATTTTTCCGAGTTCTTACAAGGTTAAACGCTTAATATTATAATTACATCCTGATTGGTGGAAGTGATACGTAAAAAGTGCGCAACCAACGGGTTTTTTTGCAATACTCTTATACAGGGCATCTGGGGAAGTGCGGCAGTGCGATTCCGCACTTTTGCCCAAAAATCGCACTTTTCCGCACTTTCACACTTTCTTCGCACTTTTCCGCACTTTTTAAGAAAATTACTGAAAATTGTGTGGAAAAATCCTTCTAAACACGGTAATTTCAAAGATTTGCAGGTCAATACCTAGTTTATTATGTTGATGCTGAAGTATTAAGCGCAAAAACCTTGAAAACTCCACCATTTTCTTCCGATACGATCGCCACCGAATGCAAAAAAATACCAGGCGTTCAACAGCAGACCGTTTGAGAATAAGTACGAGATACCATCAATTAGGAGATCTGTAATTGGATGGAAGTTTAGATGGAAATAAGCCAATAGCTGATCTTGTAAGAAATGGGTAAAATACAAATGGCGCACGTTTTTTCGGTGACCCCGATTTTTATTTGCTAAATAGGTCAAGTATTTAGGCGAAACAAAATAGTAGGAGAACGAAAAATGTTGGATGTTAGAAGTTCGTTTATTTGTACTTAAACGCCGTAAATATCTATGAAACTGCCGGAGCCATTTACCCTAGATTAAGATGGTGATGACAAAGCACCAAGTTTACATTTTGGAGAACTTTATTGCAACGAGCAGATTTCGTTTGGAATGAAATCGCGTAGTCGCGGTACGGTCACGGTCGCGGCGCGGAACAGCTTTGTGGCGGTACTTTTCACCCTAATTACGGTCCTAACAAATGTACCGGTAATTTTCGACTTTTTTGACCCTAAGTCTGAGCTAGAAAACCAAGTCGAATGTGAACATGTTTGGTATTGTTGGAAAGGTCTATCCTTCTACTTTCCAACGGTACCAAACTTGTCACTATCCTATGTAATCCGGCCGAGTTATGACCAGTTAAAGAACCATGGTCAAATAACAAAAAAAGTGTCCAACCTCATTAACTCGATGAATATTCATGAGTCAAAAAAGATACCCGATGGGTCTGATAGAGCTCGTCGAGGACTACCTTCAGTCCAAATAACCCGGCTAACCAGCTTATAGTTTGGCGCAAATCGGGTTTACAAGTTTTGAGGGTCTGAAGGCACTATGTGGCACTTATACTCTACGTACACCAGAGAAGCCTCAAAACCCTAAATGACCTTTTTCTAGCTTTAGGGGTCGGGAGTGGTATCGTTGGAAAGGTCTTGATGAGCACTGTAAGAATATGTAAATTTTATTTTCTCCGGTGGGCCTGGGGCAGAGCTATGGTTGTTTGAAAAAACGGTACATTTGTTATAAAAACTTAGAAAAATTCTAGCGTCTTCGCATTTAAATAAAAGTTGGTGAAGTTTGGTATTGCCGGAAAGTTCTCGACGAGATCTATCCAACGGTGGGTGAATCGCCGTGATTGATTGAATTCTCAAGGAGTTCTGGCTTGTCGAATTTTGTAGGTCGAGTGTTTTTAAAAAATTTTTAAAATATGTAAAAAACGTATTAGTGCACCAAACTCATACGCTTTGTAAAAGAAAGATCAATGCACACAATGTGTGAAAATGGTCGCAGTTCATTGAAACGCGACGTTGTTATAACGTTTTGAAAATACCCCAAAAAATAACAAATGTACCGCTCCTCAAACTTTGAAGAGCTCTGCTGAAGCGAGTTTTAAAGTTGGCGAGGTTTGGTTTACAGACCGGAATGACGCGTCCATGGACTGTTGAATGCCGTTTAGTATGCTCATAAATATTCATTTTTAAGGAAAGAACGCACTTAATCCTGCAGATTTAAAATCTCACCTAGCTACCTTAAATCTAATTAATATGCATAGTTTTTTACATACGTAGAGAGTCCTTCGGAGCGTCTACAACGTGTGCAAGTTTGGTGGCGTAAAGTTGTTTTTCCAGAGAAATATTCAACCTCAAACTTTTCGTTTTTCAAAGTTAACCTGACCCCTTCAAACTCATTTTTCACCCCCATAATCTGCGTCAACCACGCCCAAAAATTTAGAAATTCATTTTTTTAGGTCGATGCAAAGGAAACAAAAAATTTTTTTTGAAAATGACAAAATCTAAATTTCGAAAAATGACATGCGCAGAAACATGCGCAGTAGGTATTTTTGGATGCGCATGGGGTAAGGTATCATGGGAAAAATACTTGTATTTTGCAAAGTTGTAATGCCTACGAGAAACAGAAAAATCCCTATAAGTCGGCCAATTTTGAGATTGAAAAATTTGAACCGACCGAACCGGACACTTGATCGTCCGTTCTACCTTTCAAAAAAAAATTGGCTTGCTCGAGTGAAACGCGACAAAGATAGCTTTTTTTGGAATAATGGCCGTCCGTTGCAATGAAATGATTTGAAACTCATAATGACGTAAGAAGACGTCACTGCGCACGCGACCATCAGGTCAGGTTTATTTTGGTTGAAAGCTCGAGCGGCAGCAGCAGGTTGAGTTTCTTGACTTTAGGCCCCTATTTCTCCTAGAAAATGGCCGAATTTCGAAAAAGGTCAGTCCAGCAAAATTGTAGCCTGGACGACGCTCTTTCAGATAAGCAGCTTCGTTTAGCCAGGTACGACGAATTTGTACTAACCTGAGCCTTCAAAGTTCAGAACGTAGCTGACTTTGGAGGCCTGTAACTCTTGCAATTGTTTTTTTTACAGCCTGGTACTTGCATATGTTGTAGAGTGGTCCCTTGACTACCTAAATTCTGAAGCCGCGCCTAAACCACTGAAAACACACGAAAGTAACGCGTTATGTACCCATGGGGTACGTGCAAAAATGGGCAAATTTCGCTAAGTGCCCTCCAAAAATAGACTTCGCCCGCTTTTTTGAGGCCTTGCATCTCGGTCGCGTTTTAACGTGCAAGCTTGGTTCTCACATATGTTAGAGACGCGTGCATGTACTCTGTACTGCATTCCTGATTGATTCCCCTCTCGTTAAATTTTGGGCTCAAACGGTGTGTCATATTAGAAGAAAAAACTTCCTCAAATTAAAAACAAGTTAAAAAAGCGTCCGCATGTGGACTGTAGAGTCTCGGGAACGGACCGATCAGCTGTTAAAAGTTGAAAAAAATCATTTCCACTCATTTCTATTTTTTTCAATTTTATTTTTTATTTTTGCCCCTTTTTGTTGCTATGCCACCACCGAGCCCCTTAACTAGTCCTCTTTCTCACTGTGCTGTTTAAAGGTAGGACACGTGCGCGAAGTTCCGGGAATTTTGGCCTCGTACGGCGCCATTGGCGCCGATCGAGCCAAAAAAAACCTCATGGGCATCGACATAAGGAGCCATTGTTCTGCATTAGACAAAAAAACCGGGCCAAAATAGTCCGCTTTGTGATTTTTGAGCAAATTTCCATGTTCGTGGCATCCAAAATGGCCGCCAAGCGGGCAAGTCTGGGCAGGAGTTGACAACTTCGTCAATTTTCAACCGATTCGATATCTGATTGCAGATTCTTGCTCCTTGCGTCGAGGTCAGTGCCAATGTATGATTGTTTACATTTTTCGTTGCTTAACAACCGCGTAAACGGTCCATTTGTGGGTAATTTTCAAACCTCTGTATCTTCTACTATATTTAATATTTTTTAACGATATTTGCAGAACTTGAAGAACGGTTAAGGGCAATGCTAACGGGCACTTTGACTTTTTGAAAATCTGGCCGTTTTTGAAAAAAAAAGGGGTAGCATTATAAACAACTATAAACACCAAAGACCATGCTAAGGCGCCAATTTGAGTTTTTTTAATTTTGACCATTTAAAAAAAAAAAAATTATGTGCGTGCTTTTCCAGAAATGGATTCCAGCGACCACAATGAGCAAAGTTCTTCCCCCTCGGGGTCTCTGCCCAGTGGAGGCTGCTGCTCGTCAGAGTACGAGCAGTACGTCATCCACCGGTCGGACCCCGAGGTCCAGGAAGAAGAGTCGTCTTCTGAATCTTCGACATCGGTGATACTGGTATCAACTCCACCCTCCCTCAGCACCCTGGAGGGGCTCGGCGAATCGCCGAGCCCAGGGGCGTCGCCACTCCAAGAGCCGCAGCAGTATGGGAGCCTTGGAGAAGACGGTGCGGTCGTTTATTACGACCCACGAGGCCCGTCTTCTTCCTGTGCCCCCCCCCCCGGATGATGCGCAATTCCATCCAGATCCACATCCGGGGGATGCTGCTGCGGCGGAAGAGTCGGAAGAGTCTGAATCGTCGATATCGGTGATACCACCAAGTCCACCCTCCCCCAGCATCCTGGAGGGGCTCGGCGAATCACCGACGGCGGCGGAAGAGTCGGAAGAGTCAGACTCTGACCCGCCCAAAATGTTTGACGTAAGTACAATCACATTTTCAGTTGCATTCTTTAACTTTTCTTTGTAAATGACGTTATGTATCTTTTTTTTTCATGTAGCTGCCACCTTCCAGAAAGAGAAAGTTTAGGCGTCGGGGAAGCGGCAGAAAACGACGACGCCGCGATCACTGACCGCTTCCCGCGCCTCTTGCACACACCTAACATACAACACTATATCCAGAATTACATACAAAAAAAAAAAAAAAAAAAAAAAAAAACACACACACAGGGCCTGCACTCGATGCTGGCCCGCCAAAGTCTTTCCTGGTATGCTGCATACGCAGTAAAGGGTTCAAATCCCTTAGGACTTCTGTTGAGGCAAAGCATCTCTTTTTCACTGGCTCTACAACTTGTGCAAATATCGTTTAAATATTGTCATGACAACGTGACGTCATGATGTTACGTTTTATTACTTATAATTAACGTAAATGAAAAGTACAAATTTTGTGTAGCCTATATTTCCTTAGCGTTTCAACCCTGACCCCGAAACTCGAGATTCTGATAGCCAAAGGGCTGCTCTACAACATGCACCATGACAAGGGGGGTGCAATTTTACAACGCTGAGGAGATATAAGCTCTCAAAGTTGGTCTATCATATTTTCATTTTTTTGAGATTTTTGGACGTGAGGGCACGTTTTGTGTGGCCTATATTTCCTTAGCGTTTCAACCCCTGACCCCGAAACTCAAAATTCTGATCGCCAAAGGGCTGCTCTACAACATGCACCATGACAAGGGGGGTGCAATTTTGCAACGCTGAGGAGATATAAGCTCTCAAAGTTGGTCTATCATATTTTCATTTTTTTGAATTTTTTTGACGTGAGGGCACGTTTTGTGTGGCCTATATTTCCTTCGCGTTTCAACCTCTGACCCCGAAACTCAAGATTCTGATAGCCAAAGGGCTGCTCTACAACATGCACCATGACAAGGGGGGTGGGTATTTTGCAACCCTGGGGAAATATAAGCTCTCAAAGTTGGTCTATCATATTTTCATTTTTTTGATTTTTTTGACGTGAGGGCACGTTTTGTGTGGCCTATATTTCCTTACCGTTAAAACTTCTCACCCCGAAACTCCAGATTCTGATAGCCAAAGGGCTGCTCTACAACATGCGCCATAACAAGGGGGGTGGTATTTTGCAACCCTGAGGAGATATAAGCTCTCAAAATTGGTCTATCTTTCATAATGACGTTTTTATTTTAGATTTTCTTTGAACTTATAACAATGTCTTCCTACGACGAAGTGCACCTGGCAGAGGATGACGAGTTCTTTAACGCGGCTGACTTCTGCAAGCATGTCCTACTCGAACGTGTGATATACCAAGAGTGGGGCATGCAGGCAGACGTATGTTTCATGACACACGTCATTAACATGTTGAAGACATGTGGTCGTTGGGTGGAGACCAATGTGCTCCAGGAATTACAGTCCTATGAGGTTCAATCACTCATCAGTTCAATCAAAAGAGATCTCTTCCGAAAAAGCAAGGCAATTTTGCAATCGAATGAGAGTAAGTCTATCAATTTCGTTCCGGTGATGACCTTTACTTTCTTTGATATATGTTTTTTTTCTACAGGTGTTTACGACATCTACTCTAACACATCGTCAGATATATCTGCGTCAACCGGATCATTTAGCAGTTCCGATGATGAGGATGATGTTACAGGTACATATATAACTATCCCTAAGATAAATCGCTATAAAATGACTGATTATCCTTATTATTATTATATATTGCAGGTTCTCATGGAGATGGTGGAGTTGTTGGTGGAAAGGGTGCTGTTGGTGGAGCTGTTGGAGATGGTGGAGTTGTTGGTGGAAAGGGTGCTGTTGGTGGAGCTGTTGGAGATGGTGGAGTTGTTGGTGAAAGGGTGCTGTTGGTGGAGCTGTTGCTGTAAATAAAGGTGTAAATAAAGGTGTAAATAAAGGTGGTGGAGTTGTTGGTGGAAAGGGTGCTGTTGGTGGAGCTGTTGGAGATGGTGGAGTTGTTGGTGGAAAGGGTGCGGTTGTTGGTGCGGTTGTTGATGCTGGTGGTGATGGGAAGGGTAAGAAGAAGACGGCTATGTCGAAACTGAGCTGCCCAGAGTGCGGGGTTTCGATAACGCATTCTGAAAACCATATGACCGGCCACCATGAGTGGAGTGCTGCCACATACCAACAGTGGCGCAAGGAGTCGAGTGAGGTTAGTTCTGTGATCAATGGTTTACTCTACTGATTCATTGTGAACTAATGTCCACTCTACATTGCTCCTAATAGAAAGATCGCGTGGACATATGACCGACGAAAAAGTGCGCTTTTTGCGACTGGCAGGGACTGCGGCTGGTCACCCACCACAAGAGGAAGCATCCTCTCCAGCCAGTGCCACCTCCCCTTCCCGGAAACGCGGCAAATCAAAGACGCCCGCAGTTGTAGAGGGTAAGTGTTTTTGTTGTCATGACAACAAAGTAGAACATTTTGTGTGGCCTATATTTCCTTAGCGTTTCAACCCCTGACCCCGAAACTCAAGATTCTGATAGCCAAAGGGCTGCTCTACAACATGCACCATGACAAGGGGGGTGCAATTTTGCAACGCTGAGGAGATATAAGCTCTCAAAGTGAGTGTTATCATATTTTCATTTTATTGAGATTTTGGACGTGAGGGCACATTTTGTGTGGCCTATATTCCTTAGCGTTTTAACCCCTGACCCCGAAACTCAAGATTCTGATAGCCAAAGGGCTGCTCTACAACATGCACCATGACAAGGGGGGTGCAATTTTGCAACGCTGAGGAGATATGAGCTCTCAAAGTTGGTCTATCATAGTTTCATTTTTTGAGATTTTTGGACGTGAAGGCACATTTTGTGTGGCCTATATTTCCTTGGCGTTTCAACCCCTGACCCCGAAACTCAAGATTCCGATAGCCAAAGGGCTGCTCTACAACATGCACCATGACAAGGGGGGTGCAATTTTGCAACGCTGAGGAGATATCAGCTCTCAAAGTTTGTCTATCATAGTTTCATTTTTTGAGATTTTTGGACGTGAGGGCACATTTTGTGTGGCCTATATTTCCTTGGCGTTTTAACCCCTGACCCCGAAACTCCAGATTCTGACAGCCAAAGGGCTGCTCTATAACATGCACCATGACAAGGGGGGTGGTATTTTGCAACCCTGGGGAAATATAAGCTCTCAAAGTTGGTCTATCATATTATCATTTTTTTGAATTTTTTTGACGTGAGGACACGTTTTGTGGGCCTATATTTCCTTGGGGTTTTAACCCCTGACCCCGAAACTCCAGATTCGGATAGCTAAGGGGCTGCTCTACAACATGCACCATGACAAGGGGGGTGCAATTTGCAACGCTGAGGAGATATAAGCTCTCAAATTGAGTGTTATCATAGTATTAAAAGAAAACATTTGTTCAGAGGTCGCAAGGAACGATGCCTCTTCAATAGACTCAGATGAGCCCTTGATTAAGCAATCCAAAAAGGCCATGCAGTCAATGTTCCATGATCCATCCAAGCCGGCTGAGAAACGTCCTGTGTCCTCGAAGTCGAGTGACAAGCGTCCTGTCTCCCCCGTCCTCCTTCCTCCGTCTACTGCGCCGGAACCCTGCGGGGAAGATCTCACCCGGCGTGATGACGAGGAAGAGGACGAGGTCAATGTGGAGCAAGAAGAGGAAGACGATGAGGAGGAAGAGGAAGACGAGGAAGAGGAAGAGGAAGAGGAAGACGATGAGGAGGAAGACGATGAGGAGGAAGAGGAAGTCGATGAGGAGGAAGAGGAAGAGGACAACGACTTTAATGTCATGCCTCCGGAGGAAGAGGACCCCTGCAGCGAGGATGAGATGCTTAGAACTGGACCAGAGTGCCAGATGAACGCTCTGCTGCGGGGGTTCTACATCCACCTTAGATCCCCGGACGGAAAGAATAAGACCAAGGAGGCGGCCTCTGACTACATCAAGAAGCTCAGGACCGTAAACGCCAGTTGTGCAAAGATCCAACATCACTGAAAGTGTTTACACCCCAAAAAGCAGAGTCTGGGCTTTCTTTAAGGGACACCTGGAATCAGATGGTAGAAAGAGCTACGCAGAGGGCAGTCTAACTGTCTTCTCGTTGGTGATAGAAGACTTCGTCAGATATAGTCTAACCGTAATCGGTCACACCCTGTCTTCTAGTCTCCAAAGCCAACTAAGTAAGCTCATCTTTGTACTTCCCAACTGGCGATCTATAATCAGGAAGAAAATGAGGATCAGGAAGGAGAAGCTAGATTTGGCGACCCTGGATACAATGCCTACAACTGAGGAGATCTCCACCTTACTCCGGTGCCCTCTAGTGCGGTCGTTTGAGAAGGTCCTCGATGCTGGACAGTCTGTAGAAAGTATGCAAGATGCCCTTGACTGCAGAAACATGTTGGTAATGCAAATCTGTCTGCAGAACGCCAATAGGGCCGGCGTAATTTCCAACCTTTCCTGCGCTGACATCGATGGGGCGATGAAGAAGGCTGGGAATTACGTCGTGCCAGTCTACCAGCATAAGACCGCAGAGAGAGGGCATGGCACTCTGTTCCTGACGCTGGACGAGGCACTGTACAACCGGCTGATATTATACATCTCGAACGTCAGGCCTACCATCTACCAAGATCAAGCCAGTGGCGTCCTCTTCCCGTCGCAAAACGGCACCAGGATCCATGCCATACACAAGCTCATCAAAAGCTTTTGCAAGGCGTCCGGGGCCTTGAGGCAGGAATCGGTGAACGTGATGTCTGCGACAATGATCAGGAAAGTTGTGGTGTCCAACACCAGAGACGAGAGCTCCCCCGTGAAGACTGCGCTCGCGTCAGGGATGGCGCACAAGAGGACAACCGCAGACAGCCACTATGCCATTGTTGACAAGTTGGCGAAAGCTGCGGATTCTCATAAGACCGTGCGTCATCTCTGGACGCAGCCGAGCACGTCTGGCGCGGAAAAAGAACAAGCGCCTCCGGGGAAAGCATCGGATCCACCGCAAACCACCAGCAGAATGCAGATGGACCCGAACCCTGACCCTCCACGTTCTTCAACCAAACCATCGACCAACACGGTGAGCATTAGCACGAAGCCTGGAGAAAAGAGCAGGATCGAGCATAAGACGAAATCTCGCAGAGCTTGGTCGGCCGACGATGAAACCGTCCTGATGGAAGTAGTAGGCGAATTCGTCAAGGGCTTTCGAGACATCAACAGGGCGGACATCGTCGACGCTCTCCTCAACAGGCAACGATCAAGACGCCTTATGCGCCGTGAGGGGGAAGAGCGGTCTACCAAAAGGTGCGCAACATGAAGAAGAAATTCTTCATGTAGAGGACGCGGTCACATGTTTTTCTTTCGTTTGAAGGGGTGTGCTTGTTGATGGATCGGTGTTGATGTAGAAATTTGAGCGGTAACAGTGACGAGTAGCAGCAGATGGGGGTGGTGCTGGGGGAAGAGAGAGACGACGATCTCTGTGAAGCCTCGGCCAGGACTCTAAAACAACACCTACACACAACACAATACAGAGCACACAATGCACACACAGGGCCTGCACGGCGATGCTTTGGCCCGCCCAAAGTCGTTCCTGGCATGCTGCGTAAGCAGTAAAGGGTTCAAATCCCTTACGATTTGCTTAGTGGCCAAAGCATCACGTGAAGGTTTCTATGTCTATGTCTATGTCTATGTCTATGTCTATGTCCATTCTTGATTTTGTGTAGCCTATATTTCCTTGGGGTTTTAACCCCTGACCCCGAAACTCGAGATTCTGATCGCCAAAGGGCTGCTCTACAACATGCACCATGACAAGGGGGGTGGTATTTTGCAACCCTGGGGAAATATAAGCTCTCAAAGTTGGTCTATCATATTATCATTTTTTGAATTTTTTGACGTGAGGACACGTTTTGTGTGGCCTATATTTCCTTGGGGTTTTAACCTCTGACCCTGAAACTCAAGATTCTGATAGCCAAAGGGCTGCTCTACAACATGCACCATGACAAGGGGGGTGGTATTTTGCAACCCTGGGGAAATATAAGCTCTCAAAGTTGGTCTATAATATTATTATTTTTTTGAATTTTTTGACGTGAGGACACGTTTTGTGTGGCCTATATTTCCTTGGGTTTTAACCTCTGACCCCCAAATCAAGATTCTGATAGCCAAAGGGCTGCTCTACAACATGCACCATGACAAGGGGGGGTGGTATTTTGCAACCCTGGGGAATATAAGCTCTCAAAGTTGGTCTATCATATTATCATTTTTTGAATTTTTTTGACGTGAGGGCTAGTTTTGTGTGGCCTATATTTCCTTGGGGTTTTAACCCCTGACCCCGAAACTCAAGATTCTGATAGCCAAAGGGCTGCTCTACAACATGCACCATGACAAGGGGGGTGGTATTTTGCAACCCTGGGGAAATATAAGCTCTCAAAGTTGGTCTATCATATTTTCATTTTTCGAGATTTTTGTACGCGCTACCGACTTTGAGGGCTCGTATCTCCTCAGCATTGCAAAATTGCACCCCCCTTGTCATGGTGGGCCGTGTAGCCCAGACGGTGGTCTGTCCGAATCCCAAGTTTCGGGGTCCCAGATTGAAACAGGAATGAACTACAACACTTCAAATTTGAGAAAAAATGTTTATTACAACAATGCCTAATTTACATATTTCTGCCTAATTTGCATAAAAATTTTGAAAAAAATTCGATTTTTGGGAATTTTTATTTCGCTTCCTTTACAATGTAAGACAACCAAATTCGAGGTGAGCACAGTCCAACGTCTCCTCTTCACTCACCATAACCAGGGGGGTGCAACTATTAAACCTGAGGAAATACAAGCACACAAACATGTCGATCAGGTCAGGGCACTTAGAAATTTTTTCCAAGTAAATACAAATGTACCGGTCGAATAACAAATGTACCGGTCGAATAACAAATGTACGGTAAATAAAAATGTACCGGTAAATAACAAATGTACCTAACAAATGTACCGGTCGAATAACAAATGTACCGGTCGAATAACAAATGTACCGGTCGAATAACAAATGTACCGGTCAATAACAAATGTACCTAACAAATGTAACGGTCCTCAACCAATGTACCGCAAAATAACAAATGTACCGGACAAATGTACCGGTGGACAATAATCTGCTCTATTGTTATGAACAACACATGCGGGAGTTGATTGTATGGAGAAATAGGTGCTCTTAGTGATTTTAGGGGTTCGAGTTTTAAATGACTGATGCCGCGCAAGCAAGCATGGTGTAGCCCTTCTTTTTTTGCATTTTTCCATTGTTCTTGACCTAAATATTGATCATGCGAAGTTTAATAATTTAGCTGTTACATCAGTTTCAATGAAATTACGTTTTAAATGACAAAACAAATAGAAAATCAACAGAAACGACTTGTTATGATCCCCCAAAAGCGCAAACCTTAAAATTAAGAAAATAATTACCGCACTTTTTACCGTTTTACCGCACTTTTACCGTTTTACCGCACTTTTTTCCGCACTTTTTTCTAAAAAATCCCGCACTTTTCTGCACTTTTTTGCCGTTTTTTACCGCACTTCCCCAGATGCCTGCTTATACAAAGATTCATGAATTCAAATTTGTGCAAATGTTTCCAAATTATGTCAAAAAGCGGTATATTGATGTGCAATTAAAAAATATATATATACAGATTATTTGCAATGTTGTTGCTAGCACATAGTGCATTTCAGAAATACATTAAACAATTTATGGGTTGATGGGCATGTCACCATTCATGCATGTTAATGGCCAGACTGTCCTGTTTTCTGCTGGTTATGGCAGGTTGTATAATACAATTCTCACATGCAGAATTGTTGATTTTATGCAGCCGTTACATGGGACATGTCAATGTTTCGGACATCAATGTTGATGACCAGACTGTCTGCTGCTTGCCTTAAATGGCTTATTTGTTTGTATCTGTAGTGTGAGTAATGTTTACATTAGCTTGTTCCTGTTCGTTTATTGCATACCGAGGGAACAAAAAACTTACTAATTATCTATTGTGCTTCATTGTAGTTGGCATTTTAAGCATTATCATGAGGAGAAGCACAAGAAAGAGGAAGCCTAGTACTGTAGTAAGGAAGGATGTGAGGGCGAGGCCAGCAAAGTCCAAACCCAATAAGGTTTCAAATCCCCCAGTAACCCAAAACTCAGATATAGTTTCAGATTTACCATCAGAGGTTACCATTGAAGGGTTGGAGACTGGTGCAGTAGCTACTTCTGCGGGGATGCTCTCCAATCTCTGCTGAGGCAATTGAGCGGATGGCCAAATCTATCACCGAGGCAGTGGTGTCAGGTCTTCAAGAGCAGCTGAATGGCCGATATAATCGATGGAGAGTGTCGCCAATGAGGGAATTGGACCTGGGTCGGAGAAAGAAGTAGTGGAAAAGTCCATAACAGCTGCAGTGCAGGCTATCTCAGGTGAGACCGTGCCAGTTGATGCTTCGGCATACAACCAGCAGCCGTATTTAATTCAGTATCCGTTCCAATTGATGCTCGAGTTCCAGACAAGATCAAGGCTAAAATATGGGGGCATGAGTATATTGATTCGGGCACTCTACTCAATTCGGGATACCATTCCCAGGGGTACCATCTTGTTGTAAATGAGTCAAATGCTAATGGGTCGGCAGCACCAAATATAAGCCTAGAGCCAACTAACAAACCAAAACGCATAGCAAACATAGAAACATGGACATCAGCATTTCAAATATTTGTTGGGTTTACAACGCTTAAATACCCAGAAGCAGCACCTGCTCTAATGAAATATGGGGAGGTGGTAAGGATTTGGCTGCACGCGGTGGCAACTGGAGATTTTATGACGATAATTTCAGGTATCTGAAACAGTTTCAAGTGACCCTGGCATGGGGGGAAATTCACTGGGAATTATGGCTAAGATCCCAAACCATTCAACCGCGGCAATCCGGTGTAAACAAAAGTGGGCACAATGCTCAAGGGCCTTTGCATCCTAACAATATTCCCAAGGGTTTCTGTTTCAGTTTCATAAAGGCTTTCAATCACAGTCACACATTGTGCATTTAAACACACTTGCTATAAATGTGGGGGCTCTCATCCAGCCACCAGTGCAATTTTCGCAGGCCAGGAAACAATGCAAAGTTACACACTGCCACTGCGGCAGCAACTTCCCAAGCTACCAACACTCAGATATAGTTTCAGATTTACCCATCAGAGGTTACCATTGAAGGGTTGGAGACTGGTGCAGTAGCTACTTCTGCCGGGATGCTCCTCCAATCTCTGCTGAGGCAATTGAGCGGATGGCCAAATCTATCACCGAGGCAGTGGTGTCAGGTCTTCAAGAGCAGCTGAATGCCGATATAAATCGATGGAGAGTGTCGCCAACGAGGGAATGGACCTGGGTCGGAGAAAGAAGTAGTGGAAAAGTCCATAACAGCTGCAGTGCAGGCTATCTCAGGTGAGACCGTGCCAGTTGATGCTTCGGCATACAAACCAGCAGCCGTATTTATTCAGTATCCGTTCCAATTGATGCTCGAGTTCCAGACAAGATCAAGGCTAAAATATGGGGGCATGAGTATATTGATTTGGGCACTCTACTCAATTCGGGATACCATTCCCAGGGGTACCATCTCTGTTGTAAATGAGTCAAATGCTAATGGGTCGGCAGCACCAAATAAAGCCTAGAGCAACTAACAAACCAAAACGCATAGCAAACATAGAAACATGGACATCAGCATTTCAAATATTTGTTGGGGTTTACACGCTTAAATACCCAGAAGCAGCACCTGCTCTAATGAAATATGGGGAGGTGGTAAGGGATTTGGCTGCACGCGGTGGCAACTGGAGATTTTATGACGATAATTTCAGGTATCTGAAACAGTTTCAAGTGACCCTGGCATGGGGGGAAATTCACTGGGAATTATGGCTAAGATCCCAAACCATTCAACCGCGGCAATCCGGTGTAAACAAAAGTGGGCACAATGCTCAAGGGCCTTTGCATCCTAACAATATTCCCAAGGGTTTCTGTTTCAGGTTTCATAAAGGCTTTCAATGCACAGTCACACATTGTGCATTTAAACACACTTGCTATAAATGTGGGGGGCTCTCATCCAGCCACCCAGTGCAATTTTCGCAGGCCAGGAAACAATGCAAAGTCACACACTGCCACTGCGGCAGCAACTTCCCAAGCTACCAACACCAGTAAGGGCAGATAAGCTAGCCTTATTTCTACAGGGTTACCCAACTGCAGCTGTAGATTTCTTACTAAAGGGTTTTAAATTTGGATTTCCAATTCATTTCGAAGGAACCAGAGCTTTTTATAGTGCACCCAATTTATTGTCTGCTAGGGAACACCCTGAAATAGTTGACAAAAAGATAAAACAAGAGTTGAACTTGGTCGTCTTGAAGGACCTTTTGATCAGCCACCATTTATGAATTTTGTGGTTTCTCCATTGGGAATAGTACCTAAAAAACAGCCAGGTGAATTCAGGATGATTCACCATCTGTCATATCCCAAGGGTGCATCAGTTAATGATGGTATCTTGCCAGAACATTCAACAGTACATTACTCAACAATTGATGATGCAATTAAGGAAATACAACTATCCGGCAAAGGTAGTGGCCTTGCAAAAACAGATGTTAAAAGTGCATTTAGAATAATGCCAATTGATCCAGCTGATTATCATCTCCTTGGTTTTTGCTGGAATGGCAGATACTATATGATAAATGCATGCCAATGGGATGTTCTAGTTCATGTAAAACTTTTGAAGCTCTAAGTACGGCAGTTAATTGGGTTGCTCAAAATAAGCTTGGTATCCAGCACATTGTGCATGTCCTTGATGATTTTTTGATTGTTAGCTCTGACTTAGTTTCTTGTGAGCTAAAGTTGAAGAAATTCCTGCATCTGTGTTCTGAATTAGGTATACCCATGGCACCTGAAAAAACAAAAGGCCCCAATACAACTTTATCTTTTCTAGGTATTGAACTTGACACAGAAAAGTTGGAAGCCCGTTTGCCTGAGGATAAATTATTAGCATGTCGTAATCTTATAGCAGATTTCATGAACCGCAAGAAAGTCACTCTTAGAGAGCTTCAGTCTCTGATTGGTTTGTTAAATTTCACATGCTCAGTGGTGGTCCCAGGTAGAGCTTTTCTCCGGAGGCTCATAGACCTGACAATTGGTGTTTCAAAACCATACTACAAGATTACACTCAAAAGACATGTGAAGGATGACCTCTTGATGTGGCTACAGTTTTTATCACAATTTAATGGTCGGTCTTTCTTTTTGAAGGACAATTGGTTGTCATCTAACTGGCTAAAACTCTACACTGATGCTGCTGGTTCTTTAGGTTATGGCGCAGTGTTGGATAAAAGGTGGTGCTTTGGTGAATGGCCAGAAAGTTGGAAATCTAAGAATATAGCAATTCTTGAATTTTTTCCCATTGTTCTCAGTTTGCACATTTGGGGTAGCTTAATGGCTAATCAGCGCATTATTTTTTTCACTGACAACCAGGCACTGGTTCATGTCATTAATAAACAGACATGCAAGGATAAAGATCTCATGGTCTTCTTGAGGAAACTTGTATTGATCTGTTTGCAATATAATATTCATTTCAGAGCTCAACATATACCAGGCATTTATAATGAGCTAGCAGACTCTTTATCTCGTTTACAGGTTCAGAAGTTCCACTCTCTGGCGCCAAACATGTACAAAGAGCCCAGTTCCATCCCTTGGCAACTACTACCAGAGAACTGGGGAATATAATAGAAAAATTGTTGATCTCAAGTTTGCAGCCATCATCAGTTCCTACATATAAAAGGGCGTGGTCTCTTTTCCAGCAATTTTCTCGTAACATCAAGATAATGGATTCCAATACCATCCCTATAACACCTTCTAATTTATCATTGTTTATAGCTTATTTGTATCAAAAGAGCTATGCTTCGTCCACAGTTTATACTTACATTTCAGCATTGGGATACTTTCACAGACTTGCTGGGGTGAGAGATCCAACAAGAGTCCCATTCATCATTGAGATGCTCAAAGGCTATGGTAAAATTAACCCCAGGTTTGATATCAGGCTTCCTATCACTATTCCTATTCTAACTAGCATATGTGATGCAGCAAAGAGCATCTGTGGCTCAGTGCATCAAAGGTTGCTGTTTAGATCGATGTGCTCATTGGCATTTTTTGCTTTTCTTCGTATTGGGGAAATAACATACACCGGTAAAAACAGTGTGGATCAAATTCTGCAACTTGGACAATTAACGGCTCTATCTGATACCAGTGGTTATACCTCAGCCATAAAAGTGACATTTTATAAATTCAAGCACAATAAAAACCAACAGCCGTTTGCAGTCAAAATTAACAGGCATAGGTCGATTTGTCCAGTTCAGGCATTATTGGAGTATATTGCAATCAGGGGAACTTCAAGTGGCCCACTTTTTCGT
The DNA here is from genome assembly GCA_033964015.1 of Scolanthus callimorphus. Lineage (NCBI taxonomy): Eukaryota > Metazoa > Cnidaria > Anthozoa > Actiniaria > Edwardsiidae > Scolanthus > Scolanthus callimorphus. Next base: position 8,040,467 of record CM066922.1, read on the forward strand.
ACCGAATCTGATTGCCATATCAAGAACTTCTTTTTCTTTACAACTTAATCAGGCAATAATTTCCTGTGGTTTGGACCCATCTAGGTACAAAGGCCACAGTTTCCGTATAGGGGCAGCCACATTTGCTGCAGAGCAGGGATTTTCTGAAGAAAAATTAGGCTTTTAGGTCGCTGGAAATCAGATGCATTTAAGAGGTACATTAGGATTGCAACTTTGACTTCATAATGCACTTTTTGGTAATATCTTTACAGAGCTGCTAATTTTAAAACTGGGGTAATGCCAAATTAATATCTATCAGGATTTTGGTTCCACTGTGCATTGCAACTTTCAGGGAAGGTTGTTTTGTATTATGGAAACTCTGGCAGAACAATTCCTTTTCGAAGTCTGTAAGTAAAAACAATTGACATAATGGTGTAAATGAGACAGGGCAAAATACAGGGTATATTGCCTTGTCTAATTTCTTAAAGTATAAACATCCTTTTAGGACGGATGGGGACAAAGTGCAGGGCTGATTGTTTCCATAAGTGCATGACTAGTTTATATGTGAAGTAAATAATTTACGTTGCTGTTGCTTGTTTCTTTTGTTTCTTTTCTTACAGGTTGAGCAATGCGTTGACAACATGCAGGGCTAGTTGTTCATTCATTCTGACCTACAATTACCAAGTCACACTGGATAATCAGGCAGCATTTTTACTTTGCACATGATAATTTCTCGACATTTGACAAATGGTTTGGTAATCATGGTTTGCCATTTCTGCTGGGGTGGGGCGGCCCTTCGAGCTTTGGCGGTTTGTATGCCCTCACCTTTGCGAGGCATAAAATAATTCTGTATTTATACTCATTTCGCGAATTCCAAGAACCTGTAAGATCACGAAACGCGCAGCGCCGTTGAGCTCTGTTTGCGAGGCAAATAAGACAGACACATGTATGGGCTCAGGTCGAACATTGTAGCTGTGCTTAAAGGTTGTGAACGATAAGCTGTAACTAATAAGCCTACCTAGAGCATCTAAATTGCCTGAAAGGTTTTCATAACGTAAGACATCGTGACCGCGATGAGATACGGTCATTTCACCGACTCTCAGAAAGGCAAAGAAGGCAATAGCGTACATTGCTTTGAACAGTGATCTGTCGTACTTATTAAAAACAACTTTCTCTAGACTGGCTAGTACTTGCGCTAAAACTGGAAGTGTTATTGGTAGACGCGAATCAAGACGGCGACTGAGCTTACCGTAACCCTTGAGCATTTCCACAACATACGACACTTTGGTGGTATCAGGAAAGCCAGCGAGCCGCAGGCAGTACCCAATGGAGGAGATATACGTGCTAGCGGTGGTGGCGGCATATTGATGCTCGTATAGATACGCGATAAATAGGGCAATTTGCGCCGCAGACAGCGGGAGTTTGATTTCTGCCGAACCAAAGGTCGAGTGCAAGAAAAGGGAATAAAGCTTCCAGGCCCGCTTGTAAGTTTGGTACAGAGGACGGCTGCAAACTACATGTGACTAAATGGCCAACTATATCTGCCAGTTTTCCGGCAACAGTTGTGGTGGGATGACCGTCGGTGATGCATGCACGCAGGCTGGTGCCAACTGCCTGAACCGGTAGATCTGTAGGCGGGAAAGGGAGTCGGCCAAATCATTGTAGACACCAGGAATGTGTCGCGCCTTAAAAAGTATGTTTTTCTCTAAACATGCCAGCACCAGCTTGCGCACAAATTTCATTAGCACAGGGTCCTGGCAAGATGATTTGTTAATGACATGAACAAGGGCATTGTTATCAGTATAGAACATAATGCGTCTATTTCGCATACTATCTCCCCACAGCAAGACACTCATAAGGATAGGGAAGAATTCCAATGCGGCAATGTTCATATGTTTCCAATTATCCGGCCATGCTCCATAGCACCATTGATTACCAAAAACGGCACCGAATCCGAGACTGCCCGCGGCATCTGTGAAAAGCCGTAAAGTATTGGAATCGATCCAATTGTCGTCAATAAAAAACGATTTCCCATTAAATTCACAGAGAAATTCTTCCCAGGTCCTCAAGTCTGCTCTTGCTGAGAGATTTAAATAAATAGTGTGATGAGCCTTCTTAATGCCTTTGGTTAGGTCTATCAGGCGCCGCAAAAATGCGCGACCCGGAACAATGACAGAGCAAGCAAATTTAACGTGCCTATTACGGATTGCAGATCATGCAGAGTCACTTTTTTTCTTGCGACTGAATTGGGAACAAAGGCACATACACTGCTGTAACTTATCAGCTGGAAGGCGGGCCTCCATTTTAATGGTATCCAGTTCTATGCCTGCAAAGGTTAACACTTCAGAGGGCCCGACTGTTTTTTCCGGTGCCATTGGTATACCCAACCGACCACAAAGATGCAATAAGGTTTAAGTTGGCTCTGACACTCATGGAAACTAGGTGCTGCTAACAAGAAATCATCAAGTAGGTGTAGGATGTGGGGTATTTGGAGCTTGTTTTTTGCTATCCACTCAAGAGCACTGCTGAACTTTTCAAACGTCCGGCATGAGGAAGAACATCCCATAGCCATGCACATGTCATAGTAGAATTTGCCTCGCCAGTGCATTCCAAGAAGATGGTAGTCCTGTGGCCTTATAGGGATTAAGCGAAAAGCGCTTTTGATATCAGTTTTAGCAAGGTAACATCCTGACCCCACCAGCTTGATGAGTCTTATTGCATCATCTACACGGGCGTACTGCACGGTTGAATGCTCAAATGGAATACCGTCATTAACTGAACCACCCTTAGGAAATGAGAGATGGTGAATAAGGCGGTATTCCCCTGGCACCTTTTTAGGAACAACTCCCAAAGGGGAAAAACATGATAGCGGAAATGTGGGAAGTCAAAAGGCCCCAATAACCGGTGCTCTGACAACTCTTTGGCAAGCTTATCATCACAACAAGGGGCAATTCATAAGCAGACTTAAGGTTATAGGGGATCCCATGTGTAACAGAACCCTCAAAATGAATGGGGAATCCAAAGCTAAACCCATTATCAAATAGGATTTTTCATCAGCTGGGTATCCTTCAGGGCCATTTCCAGACGCTCTACCCTTACTGGGGTAGGGAGTGGTGGGGCGTGATGTTGTGGTAGTGGAACTGGGGTGGTAGAACTGGGGGTGGTAGTGGAGGGGGCTCGAAAATTAGCCCGTCCTCTTCCCCTGCCAGTGCGCTGACCACGCACTGGACAGTTAACTTGTGCATGACTATTATTACATTGTGGGCAGTCATGACGATATTGGCATGGTCCTGAGCATTGCCCACCCTTGTGAAAACGTACGCAGTAACCAGAACGCACAAGGAGGGTTTCTCTCCTGCGCTGGAATGGCTGAATAGGGCGGTTACTGCTTGCGATCGAGACCATAACTCCCAGTGTGTTGTCCCCCAAGGAAGAGCAGAGGGTACTGCTGGCGCATGTAGCGGAAATTAGTATCGTAATAGCGCCAGTCGCCACCCCTCACAGCTATGTCTCGAACGACTTCACCATATTTCATAAGTTGAGGGGCCTCAGCAGGGTATTTGGAGGTGTATATACCCACAAAACTTGGAATGCGTTTGTCCAAACATCAATGTTTGGGATTTTCCTAGCGTTTTGGCTAGACTCAAAACTTATTATAGGTGTTGTGAGATCCTCCTTATCACGAGATATGGTGACATTAACCTTAGGATCAATGGGGGAGCATGCAACAGGAGCCCAAAGTCAATGTACTCATGTGCCCAAATTTTGGTCTTAAGCTTAGCGGAAACATGGACGTCGATGGGCACACTAATAGAAGTGAAGAGCTCCGGAGGCTTACTCCCAGTTAAAGGCAAATTAAAATTATCCCCTGATAAGGATTGGACGACAGATGCAACAGACCCCTGTACAGTTGCATCTGCCGTCAAGGTGTTACCGGTGAGGTAACGGCAGGCTGCTGTTGTGGACTAGCCATAGCTTCAATCCCAACAGTTTGACCAACTGGAAAGGCTGGAAGAGGCTGGCCAACAGGCTGATGAGAGGGTACAACACTGCTTGGCGCGTTATTCTGAGGGCTCTGTGCTGGTATGAATTTACTCAGGGAAGCTGCCAGGACTTCAGCTACCGTCTGTGCAATAGAGGAGATCACCTCTTGAGAACTGGTAGGGTTGGCCATGGGCATCTGTGCGACATTTGAGGTCGTAGCACTAGGTTGTGGGTCCTCAGAGACAGTGCCTTCCTGTGCAACTGCAGGCAAGCTGACACGCTGTGCCGTCCGCCCACGTCTGCTCTGTGGGCGCTCTACCTGCAGTGGTGTGATTTTGCGCCGCTTCGAGCGTCTAACAGGTGGCATTCTGTAACTAAAATTTAAACTACAGGAAAACATCGCAGTGCAATCAATAATTGGAAAATACTCTTATAATCTGGTAAGCATCAGTACAATTGTATATGGAAGCTGGGGGCTGGCAGATGTAAACTTGTGTAAAGTGGTGAAATTCAAATAACAAAGGAGGCAGAGGGCCATATTTATAAAACTTGTTAAATGTGGATTGTTGTTTTGTATTGTATTGTATTGTAAACAAACAACCCGACGTACCAGGGCAAGCATCCCAGACATTACACTGATGCAGCCCAAGTGGCGACAACCGCCAAACATGACAGATGGCTTGACAGGACACCATCTCTGAACAACACACCTGCATCCCTGCCATTACATTGATGCAGTAAACAATTGTTTTAAATCTTGGCAGGCAGTTCTACTAACTGCCCCCCTCGCGCAAGGAAATTTGTTTGACATTGCCGACAAAAAGTTGCATCTAGGCAATTCTGAACGCAGCTATTAGTAACGTTAGTTGAATGTGCCCCAGATTACACCTGATGGGGCAAGTATAACAAGGATATGCATACAACCTTCCCATCTATCTGGGGACAATTAATGGGTGGCATGGCAGGCCACCACCCAATAACATACACGCACCCCTGTCAATACTCTGGCGCGGATAACAAAACACGGCATGGCAAGACACCGTCAAGGCATTTCAGGTACAGGATACAGCAAACAAGACTATCAATAATTGCCACTACCAGGGCAGCACTTTGCAGCAATTAGGTAGCACTGTTTGTTTGTTTGCTTTAGAAGTGTAAATGTTCTGCCAGCCCTTAATTACTGAACTACTTAAAATAAGTAAAACAAAACAACAGGAGCAGTGAAAAGAAAATGCAAACAAGGAAATACCATGCCTATCACTGCTGAGCTAGGGTTCGAATCCCTTGCATAATTGCCCCGCGGTAGCTTCGATAAAGAAGGTATTCTCCTGCACCATTCAAGTGAACTCCGTCCTCTCTAATATGGCGGAATAGTTTAAGCCTGGAGTGCCGCCAAACGAAAACACCAGGGAGATCAGACAGCACTACTTCCAAATACTGGTTTAGGATGGCAGCTTTCGAGTTGAATTGGGCTAGAGGAGCTTGTGTGTGACGACGAAGGCGGGGGATAATCAAACAAACACCCCCACACGTACGCTGAATGAACTCAGTAAGAATGAAACCAGGTCATCAATTGCCGATCCGACCACCTCGGGAGCTTGCGTTGAGAGGTCATTCGTACCGATTTCGAGGACGACGATGTCGGGGATAGCTCCCGGATAATATTGACGGACTCGTTTTGTAGTCTTTGCACTGAGCAGCCGCCAAACCGCGGAGAAATACCGACGAAGTGGCTGACAAGCCGAAATCTTGGTCTGCTCTCGAGTCGCGATAAGTATCGAGTGCTGTTTGAAGCCTCTTTACAAATGAATGTCCCAAGATAAGTGCTCGAGGCAATTGACTCATGGTTACAACTGACATGAACCAGTTCAAGAGAACTCACCTTCGCTTGAAGTGAAAAATTCACCAACAAATCTTTCTTCACAAGGCAAAAGTTCAATGGCGAGTCGCCCTCGTGAAAACTTGCAAAGAACTCCCCAGAGGGGTAACTAGCAATTGCCAAATTGATAAGCCCTGGCACGCGCCTGCCACGTGCCAGTGCGCGTGCCAGCTCGCACGCTGTTTATAACATCCGGAAATGGTATAAATAGCGTATTGGTTCCCAATAATTTATTTTGTAACAATTTTAGGTAAGTTTGGTAATAAAGAGGCTATATGTTCTCATATAGCCAAATTTATCCCATATAAAGGTGTCTGTCATATTTTGTCTCGCAAACAAAGCTCAGCAGTGATGGCATCCCTCATTACTAAATAACATACAGATAGGAAAGCATAAAGGAGATTATCTGGAACAAATAATAATTTTTATGCTTCCTAGATCCTTTTTGTATTCTGTAAATTGTAAATTTGTCAAGGTTTGTGTCACTTCGATAACATGCGCATGTAAACCATTGTGGTCAGCACATCCTCCCCCATGGGATGGAAATGTCGCATTGACGAATCACGGGCCATGATGACGTATCAAGCCTTCGCCATTTGTTTTGGCTGCCATTTTCGTCTCCTCAAGGTGAAGTGAAGAGGTTTTCCCCACCTCCTCCCCGAACCACCGCATCAGACTGTATAAGCTGGACTTTATCTTATGTAGAAACAGGAACAATTTATTACTATTCAAGAAGGTGTTGTAAGCTACCTACGGTTTGTATGCCCTCACCTTTGCGAGGCATAAAATAATTCTGTATTTTGTAACAATTTTAGGTAAGTTTGGTAATAAAGAGGCTATATGTTCTCATATAGCCAAATTTATCCCATATAAAGGTGTCTGTCATATTTTGTCTCGCAAACAAAGCTCAGCAGTGATGGCATCCCTCATTACTAAATAACATACAGATAGGAAAGCATAAATAGATACTATGCAATATTATCGGATAATATCGAATATCGACAAACTACCACAGGGGAAAGGAAATGGTGTCTAGAAAGGAACTTATAGATATCTAACTAGATCCTATGCAATATTATCGGATAATATCAAATATCGACTCACACCAAGGAAAGGAAAAGGGTATCTAGAAAGGAACTAATTAGGTATCCAACTAGATTCTATGCAATATTATCGGATAATATCGAGTATCGACTCACTACGGAGAAGGGTAAAGGGTATCTTGAAAGGAACTAATTAGATGTCTAACTAGATACTATGCAATATTATCGGATAATATCGAGTATCGACTCACTACGGTGAAGGGTAAAGGGTATCTAGACTGCTTGGCTAGTCTGCGATGTATGATAATTTTCTGATGTTTTTCGGTGTCTTTTGTTATGCATTTAATTACCATATGTCGGGACGATTCGGAGAGCATCACGCACGACTATCAACGCGTGCCGCACTGGAATTCGATTTTTGTGCCGAACGAAGAACAAAAGCTAGTCCCTGAGCAGAAAGTACACGAATCCATCCAATATTTATTGATCTTTGCGTCCACAGTTCATAACCATAGAGGATTTTAATGAATATGAAACTTTGGAGACAAACTTTACATTGATCAATCGGAGTCGTCCAAAAATTTGAAGTGAAAACAACTACGATTTTTCAAATCAGTCCAAATTTCGTGAAAGTAGGCCCGAATTTCGCATTTATCTGATATTTTAACCTTCCAATTGATGTTGCTAACTTTGAACCACAGCTTCGTTCTATAAATTCTAATATCGGATAATATCGTAGTTTTTTTGGATAGTTAATGTGTGTGGAGAGAAACATAGTATCTGATATTTATCTGATATTTTCACCTTCCAATTGATGTTGCTAACTTTGAACAGATTCTCTCTGTAAATTCTAATATCGAATAATATCGCAATCTCCTTGGATAGTTAGTGTTTGGGGAGAAACATAGTATCTGATATTTATCCGATATTTTGTCCTTCGAACTTTGAACACCTTTGTCCAAATTCTAATATCGTATAATAATATCTCAATCTTTTTGTATACAGGGGCAGATCCAGGTGTGGTGATGGCAGGAGTCTTGTCACCATCCCCCATTTTTTTGCAAAAACATCAAAATCCTTTTATAATTTACAGTAATAGAATTTGTTAAAATTTGGAGAAATTGTGTTTTTTCCTTTCAGAATTCGAAAAAGGCAGCATGCTCGCATTTGCGCACTTTTTGGATTATCTTATCAGACACTCAATGATATAACAATTTTAGTGCACTAGTTCACCTTCTGGACATTCGCAAATGATATCCTGAAATGAGAGAGCACCTCATCAATGGGATACAGAATGCGTGGCATACAGAGTAGGCTTGTTCCGATTGCACAGGAAAATTGCCAAAAAGTACTCGAAAAATGGCATAAAAAGTGGTGAAACATGGTCGAATTTCGGAACATTTGATATTTCCAACTTTTCATAAAACCTGGTGTGAGAAATATAGTATAAGAAACTATTTTATCAGTAATGAATTTTTTCCTTTGAATGATATAAGTATGGTCCACCAATTTCAATCCACAAGCATATTTTCCGGATCACTAGCTTTGGAATTGCGTTTTGGAAGGTAACAATCCTTTGCGTCATCATATTTCCATCCTAGTTCACCATACACATAGCCTCGTTCTACAAATGTTTAGGAGAGAACTAGCTCGATATACACATAGCCTCGTTCTACAAATGCGCTGGAAAGAATTAGTTCACTATACGCATATCTTCGTTCTACAAATGCGCTGGAAAGAACTAGTTCACTATACACATAGCTTCGTTCTACAAATGCGCAAGCTATGTGTATAGTGAACTAGTTCTTTCCAGTGCATTTGTAGAACGAAACTATTTGTATAGTATACTTGCGCATTTTTAAACGAGACTATGTGTATCGCGAACAAGCTCTTTCCAGCGTATTTGTAGAACGAGGCTATGTGTATAGCGAACTAGCTCTTTCCAGCGCATTTGTAGAACGAGGCTATGTGTATATAGTCAACTAGTTCTCCCTAGCGCATTTGTAGAGCGAGACTATGTGTTTAGTTAACTAGTTCTCTCCAGCGCATTTGTAGAACAAGGCTATGTGCATAGTGATCTAGTTCTCGCCTGCGCATTTGTAGAACGAGGATATCTGTATAGTGAACTAGTTCTTTCCAGCGCATTTGTAGAACGAAGTTATGCGTATAGTGAACTAGTTCTTTCCGGCGCATTTGTAGAACGAGGCTATGTGTATAGTGATCTAGCTCTCTCCAGCGCATTTGTATAGCGAGACTATGTGTATAGTCAACTAGTTCTCTCCAGTGCATTTGTATAACAAGGCTATGTGCATAGTGATCTAATTCTCGCATTTGTAGAACGAGGATATCTGTATAGTAAACTAGTTCTTTCCAGTGCATTTGTAGAACGAGGCTATGTTTATAGTCAACTAGTTCTCTCTAGCGCATTTGTAGACCGAAACTATGTGTATAGTCAACTAGTTCTTTCCAGCGCATTTGTAAACAAAACTATAGTGAACAAAACTATAGTGAAATTTAAACTATACACATAGCCTCGTTCTACAATCCGCTGGAAAGAACTAGTTCACCATACACATAGCCTTGCTATGCAAATGCGCTGGAAACAACTAGTTCGCTATACACATAGGTTCGTTCTACAATGCGCTGGAAAAGAACTAGTTCGCCATGCACATAGTCTCGTTCTACAAATGCGCGGGAGAGAACTAGTTCACTATGCACATAATCTCGTTCTACAAATGCGCTGGAAAGAACTAGTTCTCTAGACACATTGCCTTGTTCTACAAATGCGCAGGAGAGAACTACAGTTCACTATTCACATAGCCTCTTTCTACAATGCGCTTGAAAGCACTAGTTGACTATGCACATAGTCTTGTTCTACAAATGCGCTGGAGAGAACTGGTTCAGTATACCCATAGCCTTGATCTACAAATGCGATGGAGAGAACTAGTTCGCTAGACACATTAAGTCCCGTTCTACATATGCGCAGGGAGGAACTAGTTCACTATAAAGATAGCCTCGTGCTACAAATGCGCAGGAAAAAACTAGTTCACTATGCACATAGTCGCGTTCTACAATGCGCGGGAGAGAACTATTTCACTATGCACATCCTCGTTCTACAAACGCGCTGACAAAACTAGTTCACCATACACATAGTGTTATTAAATGCGCTGGAGAGAACTAGGTCACTATACACATAGTCTTGTTCTACAAATGCGCTTGAAAGAACTAGTTCACTATGCACATAGTCTCGTTCTACAAATGCGCGGGAGAGAACTAGTTCACTATACACATATCCTTGTTCTACAAATGCGACAAAGAGAACTCGTTCACCATACACATAGCCGTGTTCTACAAATGCACTGGAGAGAACTAGTTAACTATACACATCCTCGTTCTGCAAATGCGCTGAGAGAACCAGTTCAATATATACATAGCCTCATTCTACAAATGCGCTGAGGGAACTAGTTCACCATACACATAGCCTTGTTATACAAATGCGCTGGAGAAAACTACTTTACTATACACATAGCTTCGTTCTACAAATGCGACAAAGAGAACTCTTTCACCATACACATAGCCGTGTTCTACAAATGCACTGGAGAGAACTAGTTGACTATATTAGTTGACTATACACATCCTCGTTCTGCAAATGCGCTGAGAGAACTAGTTCATCATACACATAGTCTTGTCATACAAATGCACTAGAGAGAACTAGTTGACTATGTACATCCTCGTTCAACAGATGCGCTGAGAGAACTAGTTCAATAGCGTGATTTTCATCCGACTGTGAAACAAAACTAGTAGTCAGTGTTTAATAGTGTCTACTAGTCCTAATTACAAGGAGAATATAATAAAAATGACCTTCATAGTGTATAGTTGTGCGTATTTGTTAGTATCTATTTCACAGTCGGATGAAAACCACTCTATATACATAGCCTCGTTCTACAAATGCGCTGAGGGAACTAGTTCATCATACACACATAGCCTTGTTATACAATTGCGCTGGAGAGAACTACTTCACTATACACATAGCTTCTTTCAACTATTGTGCTGGAAAGCACTAGTTCACTATGCACATAGCTTCGTTCTACTAATGCGTTGGAAAGAACTTGTTCACTTATGCACATAGTCTCGTCTACAAATGCACTGGAGAAAACTTGTTCACTAAACACATAGCCTTGCTCTACAAATGCGCAGCAGAGAACTTGTTCATCATACACATCATCGACTAGTTCACTATACACATAGCTTCGTCCTTCTAATGCGCCGGAAAGAACTAGTTACTGCACATATTCTCGTGCGCTCGAAAGAATTAGTTCACTAGACACATTGCCTCGTTCTACAAATGCGCAGGAGAGAGCTACAGTTCACTATACACATAGCCTTGTTCTTCAAATGCGCTAAAAAGAACTAGTTTACTATGCACATAGACTCGTTCTACAAATGCGCTGGAGAGACCTAATTCACTATACACATAGCTTCGTTCTACTAATGTGCTGGAAAGAACTAGTTCACTAGACACCTTTGCCTGGTTCTACAAATGCGCAGGAGAGAACTAGCTCACTATGCACATAGCCTTGTTCTACAAATGCACAGGAGAGAACTAATTAATATAACATAATATAACATTAAAACATAATATAATTTAATTTAACATAATATCGTTGAACTACTGAAACGCGCCGGAGAGAACAAGTTCGCTACTATACACGTAGAAAGAAACTAATTAGATGTCTAAATAGATACTATGCAATATTATCGGATAATATCGAATATCGACAACTTACCACAGGGGAAAGGAAAATGGTGTCTAGAAAGGAACTTATAGATATCTAACTAGATCCTATGCAATATTATCGGATAATATCAAATATCGACTCACACCAAGGAAAGGAAAAGGGTATCTAGAAAGGAACTAATTAGGTATCCAACTAGATTCTATGCAATATTATCGGATAATATCGAGTATCGACTCACTACGGAGAAGGGTAAAGGGTATCTTGAAAGGAACTAATTAGATGTCTAACTAGATACTATGCAATATTATCGGATAATATCGAGTATCGACTCACTACGGTGAAGGGTAAAGGGTATCTAGACTGCTTGGCTAGTCTGCGATGTATGATAATTTTCTGATGTTTTTCGGTGTCTTTTGTTATGCATTTAATTACCATATGTCGGGACGATTCGGAGAGCATCACGCACGACTATCAACGCGTGCCGCACTGGAATTCGATTTTGTGCCGAACGAAGAACAAAAGCTAGTCCCTGAGCAGAAAGTACACGAATCCATCCAATATTTATTGATCTTTGCGTCCACAGTTCATAACCATAGAGGATTTTAATGAATATGAAACTTTGGAGACAAACTTTACATTGATCAATCGGAGTCGTCCAAAAATTTGAAGTGAAAACAACTACGATTTTTCAAATCAGTCCAAATTTCGTGAAAGTAGGCCCGAATTTCGCATTTATCTGATATTTTAACCTTCCAATTGATGTTGCTAACTTTGAACCACAGCTTCGTTCTATAAATTCTAATATCGGATAATATCGTAGTTTTTTTGGATAGTTAATGTGTGTGGAGAGAAACATAGTATCTGATATTTATCTGATATTTTCACCTTCCAATTGATGTTGCTAACTTTGAACAGATTCTCTCTGTAAATTCTAATATCGAATAATATCGCAATCTCCTTGGATAGTTAGTGTTTGGGGAGAAACATAGTATCTGATATTTATCCGATATTTTGTCCTTCGAACTTTGAACACCTTTGTCCAAATTCTAATATCGTATAATAATATCTCAATCTTTTGTATACAGGGGCAGATCCAGGTGTGGTGATGGCAGGAGTCTTGTCACCATCCCCCATTTTTTGCAAAAACAATCAAAATCCTTTTATAATTTACAGTAATAGAATTTGTTAAAATTTGGAGAAATTGTGTTTTTCCTTTCAGAATTCGAAAAAGGCAGCATGCTCGCATTTGCGCACTTTTTGGATTATCTTATCAGACACTCAATGATATAACAATTTTAGTGCACTAGTTCACCTTCTGGACATTCGCAAATGATATCCTGAAATGAGAGAGCACCTCATCAATGGGATACAGAATGCGTGGCATACAGAGTAGGCTTGTTCCGATTGCACAGGAAAATTGCCAAAAAGTACTCGAAAAATGGCATAAAAAGTGGTGAAACATGGTCGAATTTCGGAACATTTGATATTTCCAACTTTTCATAAAACCTGGTGTGAGAAATATAGTATAAGAAACTATTTTTATCAGTAATGAATTTTTTCCTTTGAATGATATAAGTATGGTCCACCAATTCAATCCACAAGCATATTTTCCGGATCACTAGCTTTGGAATTGCGTTTTGGAAGGTACAATCCTTTGCGTCATCATATTTCCATCCTAGTTCACCATACACATAGCCTCGTTCTACAAATGTTTAGGAGAGAACTAGCTCGATATACACATAGCCTCGTTCTACAAATGCGCTGGAAAGAATTAGTTCACTATACGCATATCTTCGTTCTACAAATGCGCTGGAAAGAACTAGTTCACTATACACATAGCTTCGTTCTACAAATGCGCAAGCTATGTGTATAGTGAACTAGTTCTTTCCAGTGCATTTGTAGAACGAAACTATTTGTATAGTATACTTGCGCATTTTTAAACGAGACTATGTGTATCGCGAACAAGCTCTTTCCAGCGTATTTGTAGAACGAGGCTATGTGTATAGCGAACTAGCTCTTTCCAGCGCATTTGTAGAACGAGGCTATGTGTATATAGTCAACTAGTTCTCCCTAGCGCATTTGTAGAGCGAGACTATGTGTTTAGTTAACTAGTTCTCTCCAGCGCATTTGTAGAACAAGGCTATGTGCATAGTGATCTAGTTCTCGCCTGCGCATTTGTAGAACGAGGATATCTGTATAGTGAACTAGTTCTTTCCAGCGCATTTGTAGAACGAAGTTATGCGTATAGTGAACTAGTTCTTTCCGGCGCATTTGTAGAACGAGGCTATGTGTATAGTGATCTAGCTCTCTCCAGCGCATTTGTAGAGCGAGACTATGTGTATAGTCAACTAGTTCTCTCCAGTGCATTTGTATAACAAGGCTATGTGCATAGTGATCTAATTCTCGCATTTGTAGAACGAGGATATCTGTATAGTAAACTAGTTCTTTCCAGTGCATTTGTAGAACGAGGCTATGTTTATAGTCAACTAGTTCTCTCTAGCGCATTTGTAGACCGAAACTATGTGTATAGTCAACTAGTTCTTTCCAGCGCATTTGTAAAACAAAACTATAGTGAACAAAACTATAGTGAAATTTAAACTATACACATAGCCTCGTTCTACAATGCGCTGGAAGAACTAGTTCACCATACACATAGCCTTGCTATGCAAATGCGCTGGAAACAACTAGTTCGCTATACACATAGGTTCGTTCTACAATGCGCTGGAAAAGAACTAGTTCGCCATGCACATAGTCTCGTTCTACAAATGCGCGGGAGAGAACTAGTTCACTATGCACATAATCTCGTTCTACAAATGCGCTGGAAAGAACTAGTTCTCTAGACACATTGCCTTGTTCTACAAATGCGCAGGAGAGAACTACAGTTCACTATTCACATAGCCTCTTTCTACAATGCGCTTGAAAGCACTAGTTGACTATGCACATAGTCTTGTTCTACAAATGCGCTGGAGAGAACTGGTTCAGTATACCCATAGCCTTGATCTACAAATGCGATGGAGAGAACTAGTTCGCTAGACACATTAAGTCCCGTTCTACATATGCGCAGGGAGGAACTAGTTCACTATAAAGATAGCCTCGTGCTACAAATGCGCAGAAAAAACTAGTTCACTATGCACATAGTCGCGTTCTACAAATGCGCGGGAGAGAACTATTTCACTATGCACATCCTCGTTCTACAAACGCGCTGACAAAACTAGTTCACCATACACATAGTGTTATTAAATGCGCTGGAGAGAACTAGGTCACTATACACATAGTCTTGTTCTACAAATGCGCTTGAAAGAACTAGTTCACTATGCACATAGTCTCGTTCTACAAATGCGCGGGAGAGAACTAGTTCACTATACACATATCCTTGTTCTACAAATGCGACAAAGAGAACTCGTTCACCATACACATAGCCGTGTTCTACAAATGCACTGGAGAGAACTAGTTAACTATACACATCCTCGTTCTGCAAATGCGCTGAGAGAACCAGTTCAATATATACATAGCCTCATTCTACAAATGCGCTGAGGGAACTAGTTCACCATACACATAGCCTTGTTATACAAATGCGCTGGAGAAAACTACTTTACTATACACATAGCTTCGTTCTACAAATGCGACAAAGAGAACTCTTTCACCATACACATAGCCGTGTTCTACAAATGCACTGGAGAGAACTAGTTGACTATATTAGTTGACTATACACATCCTCGTTCTGCAAATGCGCTGAGAGAACTAGTTCATCATACACATAGTCTTGTCATACAAATGCACTAGAGAGAACTAGTTGACTATGTACATCCTCGTTCAACAGATGCGCTGAGAGAACTAGTTCAATAGCGTGATTTTCATCCGACTGTGAAACAAAACTAGTAGTCAGTGTTTAATAGTGTCTACTAGTCCTAATTACAAAGGAGAATATAATAAAAATGACCTTCATAGTGTATAGTTGTGCGTATTTGTTAGTATCTATTTCACAGTCGGATGAAAACCACTCTATATACATAGCCTCGTTCTACAAATGCGCTGAGGGAACTAGTTCATCATACACACATAGCCTTGTTATACAATTGCGCTGGAGAGAACTACTTCACTATACACATAGCTTCTTTCAACTATTGTGCTGGAAAGCACTAGTTCACTATGCACATAGCTTCGTTCTACTAATGCGTTGGAAAGAACTAGTTCACTTATGCACATAGTCTCGTCTACAAATGCACTGGAGAAAACTTGTTCACTAAACACATAGCCTTGCTCTACAAATGCGCAGCAGAGAACTTGTTCATCATACACATCATCGACTAGTTCACTATACACATAGCTTCGTCCTTCTAATGCGCCGGAAAGAACTAGTTACTGCACATATTTTCGTGCGCTCGAAAGAATTAGTTCACTAGACACATTGCCTCGTTCTACAAATGCGCAGGAGAGAGCTACAGTTCACTATACACATAGCCTTGTTCTTCAAATGCGCTAAAAAGAACTAGTTTACTATGCACATAGACTCGTTCTACAAATGCGCTGGAGAGACCTATTCACTATACACATAGCTTCGTTCTACTAATGTGCTGGAAAGAACTAGTTCACTAGACACCTTTGCCTGGTTCTACAAATGCGCAGGAGAGAACTAGCTCACTATGCACATAGCCTTGTTCTACAAATGCACAGGAGAGAACTAATTAATATAAATAATATAACATTAAAACATAATATAATTTAATTTAACATAATATCGTTGAACTACTGAAACGCGGCGGAGAGAACAAGTTCGCTACTATACACGTAGAAAGAAACTAATTAGATGTCTAAATAGATACTATGCAATATTATCGGATAATATCGAATATCGACAACTTACCACAGGGAAAGAAAATGGTGTCTAGAAAGGAACTTATAGATATCTAACTAGATCCTATGCAATATTATCGGATAATATCAAATATCGACTCACACCAAGGAAAGGAAAAGGGTATCTAGAAAGGAACTAATTAGGTATCCAACTAGATTCTATGCAATATTATCGGATAATATCGAGTATCGACTCACTACGGAGAAGGGTAAAGGGTATCTTGAAAGGAACTAATAGATGTCTAACTAGATACTATGCAATATTATCGGATAATATCGAGTATCGACTCACTACGGTGAAGGGTAAAGGGTATCTAGACTGCTTGGCTAGTCTGCGATGTATGATAATTTTCTGATGTTTTTCGGTGTCTTTTGTTATGCATTTAATTACCATATGTCGGGACGATTCGGAGAGCATCACGCACGACTATCAACGCGTGCCGCACTGGAATTCGATTTTGTGCCGAACGAAGAACAAAAGCTAGTCCCTGAGCAGAAAGTACACGAATCCATCCAATATTTATTGATCTTTGCGTCCACAGTTCATAACCATAGAGGATTTTAATGAATATGAAACTTTGGAGACAAACTTTACATTGATCAATCGGAGTCGTCCAAAAATTTGAAGTGAAAACAACTACGATTTTTCAAATCAGTCCAAATTTCGTGAAAGTAGGCCCGAATTTCGCATTTATCTGATATTTTAACCTTCCAATTGATGTTGCTAACTTTGAACCACAGCTTCGTTCTATAAATTCTAATATCGGATAATATCGTAGTTTTTTTGGATAGTTAATGTGTGTGGAGAGAAACATAGTATCTGATATTTATCTGATATTTTCACCTTCCAATTGATGTTGCTAACTTTGAACAGATTCTCTCTGTAAATTCTAATATCGAATAATATCGCAATCTCCTGGATAGTTAGTGTTTGGGGAGAAACATAGTATCTGATATTTATCCGATATTTTGTCCTTCGAACTTTGAACACCTTTGTCCAAATTCTAATATCGTATAATAATATCTCAATCTTTTTGTATACAGGGGCAGATCCAGGTGTGGTGATGGCAGGAGTCTTGTCACCATCCCCCATTTTTTGCAAAAACAATCAAAATCCTTTTATAATTTACAGTAATAGAATTTGTTTAAATTTGGAGAAATTGTGTTTTTCCTTTCAGAATTCGAAAAAGGCAGCATGCTCGCATTTGCGCACTTTTTGGATTATCTTATCAGACACTCAATGATATAACAATTTTAGTGCACTAGTTCACCTTCTGGACATTCGCAAATGATATCCTGAAATGAGAGAGCACCTCATCAATGGGATACAGAATGCGTGGCATACAGAGTAGGCTTGTTCCGATTGCACAGGAAAATTGCCAAAAAGTACTCGAAAAATGGCATAAAAAGTGGTGAAACATGGTCGAATTCGGGAACATTTGATATTTCCAACTTTTCATAAAACCTGGTGTGAGAAATATAGTATAAGAAACTATTTTTATCAGTAATGAATTTTTCCTTTGAATGATATAAGTATGGTCCACCAATTTCAATCCACAAGCATATTTTCCGGATCACTAGCTTTGGAATTGCGTTTTGGAAGGTAACAATCCTTTGCGTCATCATATTTCCATCCTAGTTCACCATACACATAGCCTCGTTCTACAAATGTTTAGGAGAGAACTAGCTCGATATACACATAGCCTCGTTCTACAAATGCGCTGGAAAGAATTAGTTCACTATACGCATATCTTCGTTCTACAAATGCGCTGAAAGAACTAGTTCACTATACACATAGCTTCGTTCTACAAATGCGCAAGCTATGTGTATAGTGAACTAGTTCTTTCCAGTGCATTTGTAGAACGAAACTATTTGTATAGTATACTTGCGCATTTTTAACGAGACTATGTGTATCGCGAACAAGCTCTTTCCAGCGTATTTGTAGAACGAGCTATGTGTATAGCGAACTAGCTCTTTCCAGCGCATTTGTAGAACGAGGCTATGTGTATATAGTCAACTAGTTCTCCCTAGCGCATTTGTAGAGCGAGACTATGTGTTTAGTTAACTAGTTCTCTCCAGCGCATTTGTAGAACAAGGCTATGTGCATAGTGATCTAGTTCTCGCCTGCGCATTTGTAGAACGAGGATATCTGTATAGTGAACTAGTTCTTCCAGCGCATTTGTAGAACGAAGTTATGCGTATAGTGAACTAGTTCTTTCCGGCGCATTTGTAGAACGAGGCTATGTGTATAGTGATCTAGCTCTCTCCAGCGCATTTGTAGAGCGAGACTATGTGTATAGTCAGCTAGTTCTCTCCAGTGCATTTGTATAACAAGGCTATGTGCATAGTGATCTAATTCTCGCATTTGTAGAGAACGAGGATATCTGTATAGTAAACTAGTTCTTTCCAGTGCATTTGTAGAACGAGGCTATGTTTATAGTCAACTAGTTCTCTCTAGCGCATTTGTAGACCGAGACTATGTGTATAGTCAACTAGTTCTTTCCAGCGCATTTGTAGAACAAAACTATAGTGAACAAACTATAGTGAAATTTAAACTATACACATAGCCTCGTTCTACAATGCGCTGGAAAGAACTAGTTCACCATACACATAGCCTTGCTATGCAAATGCGCTGGAAACAACTAGTTCGCTATACACATAGGTTCGTTCTACAATGCGCTGGAAAAGAACTAGTTCGCCATGCACATAGTCTCGTTCTACAAATGCGCGGGAGAGAACTAGTTCACTATGCACATAATCTCGTTCTACAAATGCGCTGGAAAAACTAGTTCTCTAGACACATTGCCTTGTTCTACAAATGCGCAGGAGAGAACTACAGTTCACTATTCACATAGCCTCTTTCTACAATGCGCTTGAAAGCACTAGTTGACTATGCACATAGTCTTGTTCTACAAATGCGCTGGAGAGAACGGTTCAGTATACCCATAGCCTTGATCTACAAATGCGATGGAGAGAACTAGTTCGCTAGACACATTAAGTCCCGTTCTACATATGCGCAGGAGGAACTAGTTCACTATAAAGATAGCCTCGTGCTACAAATGCGCAGGAAAAAACTAGTTCACTATGCACATAGTCGCGTTCTACAAATGCGCGGGAAAAACAAAACTAGTTCACCATACACATAGTGTTATAAATGCGCTGGAGAGAACTAGGTCACTATACACATAGTCTGTGTTCTACAACTGCGCTAGAAAGAACTAATTCACTATGCACATAGTGAACTAGTTCTTTCCAGTGCATTTGTAGAACGAAACTATGTGTATAGTATACTTGCGCATTTGTTGAGCGAGACTATGTGTATAAACTAGTTCTTTCCAGCGCATTTGTAGAGCGAGACTATGTGTATTTAGTCAACAAGTTCTATCTAGCGCATTTTTAAACGAGACTATGTGTATCGCGAACAAGCTCTTTCCAGCGTATTTGTAGAACGAGGCTATGTGTATAGCGAACTAGCTCTTTCCAGCGCATTTGTAGAACGAGGCTATGTGTATATAGTCAACTAGTTCTCCCTAGCGCATTTGTAGAGCGAGACTATGTGTTTAGTCAACTAGTTCTCTCCAGCGCATTTGTAGAACAAGGCTATGTGCATAGTGATCTAGTTCTCGCCTGCGCATTTGTAGAACGAGGATATCTGTATAGTGAACTAGTTCTTTCCAGCGCATTTGTAGAACGAAGTTATGCGTATAGTGAACTAGTTCTTTCCGGCGCATTTGTAGAACGAGGCTATGTGTATAGTGATCTAGCTCTCTCCAGCGCATTTGTAGAGCGAGACTATGTGTATAATCAACTAGTTCTCTCCAGTGCATTTGTATAACAAGGCTATGTGCATAGTGATCTAATTCTCGCATTTGTAGAACGAGGATATCTGTATAGTAAACTAGTTCTTTCCAGTGCATTTGTAGAACGAGGCTATGTTTATAGTCAACTAGTTCTCTTTAGCGCATTTGTAGACCGAGACTATGTGTATAGTCAACTAGTTCTTTCCAGCGCATTTGTAAAACAAAACTATAGTGAACAAAACTATAGTGAAATTAAACTATACACATAGCCTCGTTCTACAATGCGCTGGAAAGAACTAGTTCACCATACACATAGCCTTGCTATGCAAATGCGCTGGAAACAACTAGTTCGCTATACACATAGGTTCGTTCTACAATGCGCTGGAAAGAACTAGTTCGCCATGCACATAGTCTCGTTCTACAAATGCGCGGGAGAGAACTAGTTCACTATGCACATAATCTCGTTCTACAAATGCGCTGGAAAGAACTAGTTCTCTAGACACATTGCCTTGTTCTACAAATGCGCAGGAGAGAACTACAGTTCACTATTCACATAGCCTCTTTCTACAATGCGCTTGAAAGCACTAGTTGACTATGCACATAGTCTTGTTCTACAAATGCGCTGGAGAGAACTGGTTCAGTATACCCATAGCCTTGATCTACAAATGCGATGGAGAGAACTAGTTCGCTAGACACATTAAGTCCCGTTCTACATATGCGCAGGGAGGAACTAGTTCACTATAAAGATAGCTCGTGCTACAAATGCGCAGGAAAAAACTAGTTCACTATGCACATAGTCGCGTTCTACAAATGCGCGGGAAAAACAAAACTAGTTCACCATACACATAGTGTTATTAAATGCGCTGGAGAGAGACTAGGTCACTATACACATAGTCTTGTTCTACAATGCGCTAGAAAGAACTAGTTCACTATGCACATAGTGAACTAGTTCTTCCAGTGCATTGTAGAACGAAAACTATGTGTATAGTATACTTGCGCATTGTTGAGCGAGACTATGTGTATAAACTAGTTCTTCAGCGCATTTGTAGAGCGAGAACTATGTGTATTTAGTCAACAAGTTCTATCTAGCGCATTTTTAAACGAGACTATGTGTATCGCGAACAAGCTCTTTCCAGCGTATTGTAGAACGAGGCTATGTGTATAGCGAAACTAGCTCTTTCGAGCGCATTTGTAGAACGAGGCTATGTGTATATAGTCAACTAGTCTCCCTAGCGCATTTGTAGAGCGAGACTAGTGTTTAGTTAACTAGTGTCTCTCCAGCGCATTTGTAGAACAAGGCTATGTGCATAGTGATCTAGTTCTCGCCTGCGCATTGTAGAACGAGGATATCTGTATAGTGAACTAGTTCTTTCCAGCGCATTTGTAGAACGAAGTTATGCGTATAGTAACTAGTTCTTTCCGGCGCATTGTAGAACGAGCTATGTGATAGTGATGACTCTCTCCAGCGCTTGTGTAGAGCGCGGACTATGTGTATAGTCAACTAGTTCTCTCCAGTGCATTTGTATAACAGGCTATGTGCATAGTGATCTAATTCTCGCATTTGTAGACGAGGATATTGTATAGTAAACTAGTTCTTTCCAGGCATTTGTAGAACGAGGCTTGTTATAGTCAACTAGTTCTCTCTAGCGCATTGTAGACCGAAACTATGTGTATAGTCACAACTAGTTCTTTTTCCAGCGCATTTGTAAAACAAAACTATAGTGAACAAAAACTATAGTGAATGAAATTAAACTATACATAGCCTCGTTCTACAATGCGCTGGAAAGAACTAGTTCACCATACACATAGCCTTGCTATGCAAATGCGCTGGAAACAACTAGTTCGCTATACACATAGGTTCGTTTACAATGCGCTGGAAAAGAACTAGTCGCCATGCACATAGTCTCGTTCTACAAATGCGCGGGAGAGAACTAGTTCACTATGCACATAATCTCGTTCTACAAATGCGCTGGAAAGAACTAGTTCTCTAGACACATTGCCTTGTTCTACAAATGCGCAGGAGAGAACTACAGTTCACTATTCACATAGCCTCTTTCTACAATGCGCTTGAAAGCACTAGTTGACTATGCACATAGTCTTGTTCTACAAATGCGCTGGAGAGAATGGTTCAGTATACCCATAGCCTCGATCTACAAATGCGATGGAGAGAAACTAGTTCGCTAGACACATTTAAGTCCCGTTCTACATATGCGCAGGGAGGAACTAGTTCACTATAAACATAGCCTCGTGCTACAAATGCGCAGGAAAAAACTAGTTCACTATGCACATAGTCGCGTTTCTACAAATGCGCAGGAGAGAACTAGTTCACTATGCACATCTCGTTCTACAAACGCGCTGACAAAACTAGTTCACCATACACATAGTGTTATTAAATGCGCTGGAGAGAACTAGGTCACTATACAATAGTCTTGTTCTACAAATGCGCTAGAAAGAACTAGTTCACTATGCACATAGTCTCGTTCTACAAATGCGCGGGGAGAGAACTAGTTCACTATACACATATCCTTGTTCTACAAATGCGACAAAGAGAACTCGTTCACCATACACATAGCCGTGTTCTACAAATGCACTTGAGAGAACTAGTTAACTAACACATCCTCGTTCTGCAAATGCGCTGAGAGAACCAGTCAATATATACATAGCCTCATTCTACAAAAATGCGCTGAGGGAACTAGTTCACCATAACATAGCCTTGTTATACAAATGCGCTGGAGAAAAACTACTTTACTATAAACATAGCTTCGTTCTACAAATGCGACAAAGAGAATCTTTCACCATACACATAGCCGTGTTCTACAAATGCACTGGAGAGAACTAGTTGACTATATTAGTTGACTATACACATCTCGTTCTGCAAATGCGCTGAGAGAACTAGTTCATCATACACATAATTTTGTCATACAAATGCACTAGAGAGAACTAGTTGACTAGTACATCCTCGTTCAACAGATGTCGCTGAGAGAAACTAATTCAATAGCGTGATTTTCATCCGACTGTGAAACAAAATTAGTAGTCAGTGTTTAATAGTGTCTAACTAGTCCTAATTACAAGGAGAATATAATAAAAATGACCTTCATAGTGTATAGTAGTGCGTATTGTTAGTATCTATTTCACAGTCGGATGAAAACCACTCTATATACATAGCCTCGTTCTACAAATGCGCTGAGGGAACTAGTTCATCATACACACATAGCCTTGTTATTACATTGCGCTGGAGAGAACTACTTCAAATACACATAGCTTCTTTCAACTATTGTGCTGGAAAGCACTAGTTCACTATGCACATAGCTTCGTTCTACTAATGCGTGAAAAGAACTAGTTCACTTATGCACATAGTTCGTCTACAAATGCACTGGAGAAAAACTTGTTCACTAAACACATAGCCTTGCTCTACAAATGGCAGCAGAGAACTTGTTCATCATACACATCATCGACTAGTTCACTATACACATAGCTTCGTCCTTCTAATGCGCCGGAAAGAACTAGTTACTGCACATATTCTCGTGCGCTCGAAAGAATTAGTTCACTAGACACATTGCCTCGTTCTACAAATCGAAGGAGGAGAGCTACAGTCACTATACACATAGCCTGTTCTCAAATGCGCTAAAAAGAACTGTTTATTGCACATAGACTCGTTTACAAATGCGCTGGAGAGACATAGTCACTATACACATAGCTTCTTTCTACTAATGTGCTGGAAAGAACTAGTTCACTAGACACCTTGCCTGGTTCTACAAATGCGCAGGAGAGAACTAGCTCACTATGCACATAGCCTTGTTCTACAAATGCACAGGAGGAACAATTATATAACATAATATAACATTAAAACATAATATAATTTAATTTAACATAATATCGTTGAACTACTGAAACGCGCCGGAGAGAACAAGTCGCTACTATACACGTAGAAGAAACTAATTAGATGTTAAATAGATACTATGCAATATTATCGGATAATATCGAATATCGACAAACTACCACAGGGGAAAGGAAAATGGTGTCTAGAAAGGAATATAGATATCTAACTAGATCCTATGCAATATTATCGGATAATATCAAATATCGACTCACACCAAGGAAGGAAAAGGGTATCTAGAAAGGAACTAATTAGGTATCCAACTAGATTCTATGCAATATTATCGGATAATATCGAGTATCGACTCACTACGGAGAAGGGTAAAGGTATCTTGAAAGGAACTAATTAGATGTCTAACTAGATACTATGCAATATTATCGGATAATATCGAGTATCGACTCACTACGGTGAAGGGTAAAGGGTATCTAGACTGCTTGGCTAGTCTGCGATGTATGATAATTTCTGATGTTTTTCGCTGTCTTTTGTTATGCATTAATTACCATATGTCGGGACGATTCGGAGAGCATCACGCACGACTATCAACGCGTGCCGCACTGGAATTCGATTTTGTGCCGAACGAAGAACAAAAGCTAGTCCCTGAGCAGAAACTACACGAATCCATCCAATATTTATTGATCTTTGCGTCCACAGTTCATAACCATAGAGGATTTTAATGAATATGAAATTTGAGACAAACTTTACATTGATCAATCGGAGTCGTCCAAAAATTTGAAGTGAAAACAACTACGATTTTCAAATCAGTCCAAATTTCGTGAAGTAGGCCCGAATTTCGCATTTATCTGATATTTTAACCTTCCAATTGATGTTGCTAACTTTGAACCACAGCTTCGTTCTATAAATTCTAATATCGGATAATATCGTAGTTTTTTTGGATAGTTAATGTGTGTGGAGAGAAACATAGTATCTGATATTTATCTGATATTTCACCTTCCAATTGATGTTGCTAACTTTGAACAGATTCTTCGTAAATTCTAATATCGAATAATATCGCAATCTCCTTGGATAGTTAGTGTTTGGGGAGAAACATAGTATCTGATATTATCCGATTATTTTGTCCTTCGAACTTTGAACACCTTTGTCCAAATTCTAATATCGTATAATAATATCTCAATCTTTTTTGTATACAGGGGCAGATCTAGGTGTGGTGATGGCAGGAGTCTTGTCACCATCCCATTTTTTGCAAAAACAATCAAAATCCTTTTATAATTACAGTAATAGAATTTGTTAAAATTGGAAAGAAATTGTGTTTTTCCTTTCAGAATTCGAAAAAGGCAGCATGCTCGCATTTGCGCACTTTTTGGATTATCTTATCAGACACTCAATGATATAACAATTTTAGTGCACTAGTTCACCTTCTGGACATTCGCAAATGATATCCTGAAATGAGAGAGCACCTCATCAATGGATACAGAATGCGTGGCATACAGAGTAGGCTTGTTCCGATTGCACAGGAAAATTGCCAAAAGTACTCGAAAAATGGCATAAAAAGTGGTGAAACATGGTCGAATTTCGGAACATTTGATATTTCCAACTTTTCATAAAACCTGGTGTGAGAATATAGTATAAGAAACAATTTATCAGTAATGAATTTTTCCTTTGAATGATATAAGTATGGTCCACCAATTTCAATCCACAAGCATATTTTCGGATCACTAGCTTTGGATTGCGTTTTGGAAGGTAACAATCCTTTGCGTCATCATATTTCCACTAGTTCACCATACACATAGCCTCGTTCTACAAATGTTTAGGAGAGAACTAGCTCGATATACACATAGCCTCGTTCTACAAATGCGCTGGAAAGAATTAGTTCACTATACGCATATCTTCGTTCTACAAATGCGCTGGAAAGAACTAGTTCACTATACACATAGCTTCGTTCTACAAATGCGCAAGCTATGTGTATAGTGAACTAGTTCTTTCCAGTGCATTTGTAGAACGAAACTATTTGTATAGTATACTTGCGCATTTGTTGAGCGAGACTATGTGTATAAACTAGTTCTTTCCAGCGCATTTGTAGAGCGAGACTATGTGTATTTAGTCAACAAGTTCTATCTAGCGCATTTTTAAACGAGACTATGTGTATCGCGAACAAGCTCTTTCCAGCGTATTTGTAGAACGAGGCTATGTGTATAGCGAACTAGCTCTTTCGAGCGCATTTGTAGAACGAGGCTATGTGTATATAGTCAACTAGTTCTCCCTAGCGCATTTGTAGAGCGAGACTATGTGTTTAGTTAACTAGTTCTCTCCAGCGCATTTGTAGAACAAGGCTATGTGCATAGTGATCTAGTTCTCGCCTGCGCATTTGTAGAACGAGGATATCTGTATAGTGAACTAGTTCTTTCCAGCGCATTTGTAGAACGAAGTTATGCGTATAGTGAACTAGTTCTTTCCGGCGCATTTGTAGAACGAGGCTATGTGTATAGTGATCTAGCTCTCTCCAGCGCATTTGTAGAGCGAGACTATGTGTATAGTCAACTAGTCTCTCCAGTGCATTTGTATAACAAGGCTATGTGCATAGTGATCTAATTCTCGCATTGTAGAACGAGGATATCTGTATAGTAAACTAGTTCTTTCCAGTGCATTTGTAGAACGAGGCTATGTTTATAGTCAACTAGTTCTCTAGCGCATTTGTAGACCGAAACTATGTGTATAGTCAACTAGTTCTTTCCAGCGCATTTGTAAAACAAAACTATAGTGAACAAAACTATAGTGAAATTAAACTATACACATAGCCTCGTTCTACAATGCGCTGGAAAGAACTAGTTCACCATACACATAGCCTTGCTATGCAAATGCGCTGGAAACAACTAGTTCGCTATACACATAGGTTCGTTCTACAATGCGCTGGAAAAGAACTAGTTCGCCATGCACATAGTCTCGTTCTACAAATGCGCGGAGAGAACTAGTTCACTATGCACATAATCTCGTTCTACAAATGCGCTGGAAAGAACTAGTTCTCTAGACACATTGCCTTGTTCTACAAATGCGCAGGAGAGAACTACAGTTCACTATTCACATAGCCTCTTTCTACAATGCGCTTGAAAGCACTAGTTGACTATGCACATAGTCTTGTTCTACAAATGCGCTGGAGAGAACTGGTTCAGTATACCCATAGCCTTGATCTACAAATGCGATGGAGAGAACTAGTTCGCTAGACACATTAAGTCCCGTTCTACATATGCGCAGGGAGGAACTAGTTCACTATAAAGATAGCCTCGGCTACAAATGCGCAGGAAAAAACTAGTTCACTATGCACATAGTCGCGTTCTACAAATGCGCGGCGGAAGAGAACTATTTCACTATGCACATCCTCGTTCTACAAACGCGCTGACAAAACTAGTTCACCATACACATAGTGTTATTAAATGCGCGGAGAGAACTAGGTCACTATACACATAGTCTTGTTCTACAAATGCGCTAGAAAGAACTAGTTCACTATGCACATAGTCTCGTTCTACAAATGCGCGGGAGAGAACTAGTTCACTATACACATATCCTTGTTCTACAAATGCGACAAAGAGAACTCGTTCACCATACACATAGCCGTGTTCTACAAATGCACTTGAGAGAACTAGTTAACTATACACATCCTCGTTCTGCAAATGCGCTGAGAGAACCAGTTCAATATATACATAGCCTCATTCTACAAATGCGCTGAGGGAACTAGTTCACCATACACATAGCCTTGTTATACAAATGCGCTGGAGAAAACTACTTTACTATACACATAGCTTCGTTCTACAAATGCGACAAAGAGAACTCTTTCACCATACACATAGCCGTGTTCTACAAATGCACTGGAGAGAATAGTTGACTATATTAGTGACTATACACATCCTCGTTCTGCAAATGCGCTGAGAGAACTAGTTCATCATACACATAGTTTTGTTCATACAAATGCACTAGAGAGAACTAGTTGACTATGTACATCCTCGTTCAACAGATGCGCTGAGAGAACTAGTTCAATAGCGTGATTTTCATCCGACTGTGAAACAAAACTAGTAGTCAGTGTTTAATAGTGTCTACTAGTCCTAATTACAAAGGAGAATATAATAAAAATGACCTTCATAGTGTATAGTAGTGCGTATTTGTTAGTATCTATTTCACAGTCGGATGAAAAACACTCTATATACATAGCCTCGTTCTACAAATGCGCTGAGGGAACTAGTTCATCATACACACATAGCCTTGTTATACAATGCGCTGGAGAGAACTACTTCACTAACACATAGCTTCTTTCAAACTATTGTGCTGGAAAGCACTAGTTCACTATGCACATAGCTTCGTTCTACTAATGCGTTGGAAAGAACTAGTTCACTTATGCACATAGTCTCGTCTACAAATGCACTGGAGAAAACTTGTTCACTAAACACATAGCCTTGCTCTACAAATGCGCAGCAGAGAACTTGTTCATCATACACATCATCGACTAGTTCACTATACACATAGCTTCGTCCTTCTAATGCGCCGGAAAGAACTAGTTACTGCACATATTCTCGTGCGCTCGAAAGAATTAGTTCACTAGACACATTGCCTCGTTCTACAAATGCGCAGGAGAGAGCTACAGTTCACTATACACATAGCCTTGTTCTTCAAATGCGCTAAAAAGAACTAGTTACTATGCACATAGACTCGTTCTACAAATGCGCTGGAGAGACCTAGTTCACTATACACATAGCTTCGTTCTACTAATGTGCTGGAAAGAACTAGTTCACTAGACACCTTTGCCTGGTTCTACAAATGCGCAGGAGAGAACTAGCTCACTATGCACATAGCCTTTCTACAAATGCACAGGAAGAACTAATTAATATACATAATATAACATTAAAACATAATATAATTAATTTAACATAATATCGTTGAACTACTGAAACGCGCCGGAGAGAACAAGTTCGCTACTATACACGTAGAAAGAAACTAATTAGATGTCTAAATAGATACTATGCAATATTATCGGATAATATCGAATATCGACAAACTACCACAGGGGAAAGGAAAATGGTGTCTAGAAAGGAACTTATAGATATTCTAACTAGATCCTATGCAATATTATCGGATAATATCAAATATCGACTCACACCAAGGAAAGGAAAAGGGTCTAGAAAGGAACTAATTAGGTATCCAACTAGATTCTATGCAATATTATCGGATAATATCGAGTATCGACTCACTACGGAGAAGGGTAAAGGGTATCTTGAAAGGAACTAATTAGATGTCTAACTAGATACTATGCAATATTATCGGATAATATCGAGTATCGACTCACTACGGTGAAGGGTAAAGGGTATCTAGACTGCTTGCTAGGTCCGATGTATGATAATTTTCTGATGTTTTTCGGTGTCTTTTGTTATGCATTTAATTACCATATGTCGGGACGATTCGGAGAGCATCACGCACGACTATCAACGCGTGCCGCACTGGAATTCGATTGTGCCGAACGAAGAACAAAAGCTAGTCCCTGAGCAGAAACTACACGAATCCATCCATATTTATTGATCTTTGCGTCCACAGTTCATAACCATAAGGATTTTAATGATATATGAAACTTTTGAGACAAACTTTACATTGATCAATCGGAGTCGTCCAAAAATTTGAAGTGAAAAACAACTACGATTTTTCAAATCAGTCCAAATTTCGTGAAAGTAGGCCCGAATTTCGCATTTATCTGATATTTTAACCTTCCAATTGATGTTGCTAACTTTGAACCACAGCTTCGTTCTATAAATTCTAATATCGGATAATATCGTATAGTTTTTGGATAGTTAATGTGTGTGGAGAGAAACATAGTATCTGATATTTATCTGATATTTTCACCTTCCAATTGATGTTGCTAACTTTGAACAGATTCTCTCTGTAAATCTAATATCGAATAATATCGCAATCTCCTTGGATAGTTAGTGTTTGGGGAGAAAACATAGTATCTGATATTTATCCGATATTTTGTCCTTCGAATTGAACACCTTTGTCCAAATTCTAATATCGTATAATAATATCTCAATCTTTTTGTATACAGGGGCAGATCCAGGTGTGGTGATGGCAGGAGTCTTGTCACCATCCCCATTTTTTGCAAAAACAATCAAAATCCTTTTATAATTTACAGTATAGAATTTGTTAAAATTTGGAGAAATTGTGTTTTTCCTTTCAGAATTCGAAAAAGGCAGCATGCTCGCATTTGCGCACTTTTGGATTATCTTATCAGACACTCAATGATATAACAATTTTAGTGCACTAGTTCACCTTCTGGACATTCGCAAATGATATCCTGAATGAGAGAGCACCTCATCAAATGGATACAGAATGCGTGGCATACCAGAGTAGGCTTGTTCCGATTGCACAGGAAAATTGCCAAAAAGTACTCGAAAAATGGCATAAAAAGTGGTGAAACCATGGTCGAATTTCGGAACATTGATATTTCCAACTTTTCATAAAACCTGGTGTGAGAAATATAGTATAAGAAACTATTTTTATCAGTAATGAATTTTTTCCTTTGAATGATATAAGTATGGTCCACCAATTTCAATCCACAAGCTATTTCCGGATCACTAGCTTTGGAATTGCGTTTTGGAAGGTAACATCCTTTGCGTCATCATATTTCCATCCTAGTTCACCAACACATAGCCTCGTCTATAAATGTTTAGGAGAGAACTAGCTCGATATACACATAGCCTCGTTCTACAAATGCGCTGAAAGAATTAGTTCACTATACGCATATCTTCGTTCTACAAATGCGCTGGAAAGAACTAGTTCACTATACACATACGTCGTTCTACAAATGCGCAAGCTAGTGTATAGTGAACTAGTTCTTTCCAGTGCATTTGTAGAACGAAACTATTTGTATAGTATACTTGCGCATTTGTTGAGCGAGACATGTGTATAAACTAGTTATTTCCAGCGCATTTGTAGAGCGAGACTATGTGTATTTAGTCAACAAGTTCTATCTAGCGCATTTTTAAACGAGTATGTGTATCGCGAACAAGCTCTTTCCAGCGTATTTGTAGAACGAGGCTATGTGTATAGCGAACTAGCTCTTTCCAGCGCATTTGTAGAACGAGGCTATGTGTATATAGTCAACTAGTTCTCCCTAGCGCATTTGTAGAGCGAGACTATGTGTTTAGTTAACTAGTTCTCTCCAGCGCATTTGTAGAACAAGGCTATGAGCATAGTGATCTAGTTCTCGCCTGCGCATTTGTAGAACGAGGATATCTGTATAGTGAATAGTTCTTTCCAGCGCATTTGTAGAACGAAGTTATGCGTATAGTGAACTAGTTCTTTCCGGCGCATTTGTAGAACGAGGCTAGTGTATAGTGATCTAGCTCTCTCCAGCGCATTTGTAGAGCGAGATATGTGTATAGTCAACTAGTTCTCTCCAGTGCATTTGTATAACAAGGCTATGTGCATAGTGATCTAATCTCGCATTTGTAGAACGAGGATATCTGTATAGTAAACTAGTTCTTTCCAGTGCATTTGTAGAACGAGGCTATGTTTATAGTCAACTAGTTCTCTCTAGCGCATTTGTAGACCGAGACTATGTGTATAGTCAACTAGTTCTTTCCAGCGCATTTGTAGAAAAAAAACTATAGGAACAAAACTATAGTGAAATTTAAACATACACATAGCCTCGTTTACAATGCGCTGGAAAGAACTAGTTCACCATACACATAGCCTTGCTATGCAAATGCGCTGGAACAACTAGTTCGCTATACACATAGGCGTTCTACAATGCGCTGGAAAAGAACTAGTTCGCCATGCACATAGTCGTTCTACAAATGCGCGGGAGAGAACTAGTTCACTATGCACATAATCTCGTTCTACAATGCGCTGGAAAGAACTAGTTCTCTAGACACATTGCCTTGTTCTACAAATGCGCAGGAGAGAACTACAGTTCACTATTCACATAGCCTCTTTCTACAATGCGCTTGAAAGCACTAGTTGACTATGCACATAGTCTTGTTCTACAAATGCGCTGGAGAGAACTGGTTCAGTATACCCATAGCCTTGATCTACAAATGCGATGGAGAGAACTAGTTCGCTAGACACATTAAGTCCCGTTCTACATATGCGCAGGGAGGAACTAGTTCACTATAAAGATAGCCTCGTGCTACAAATGCGCAGGAAAAAACTAGTTCACTATGCAATAGTCGCGTTCTACAAATGCGCGGGGAAAAAACAAAACTAGTTCACCATACACATAGTGTTATTAAATGCGCTGGAGAGAACTAGGTCACTATACACATAGTCTTGTTCTACAACTGCGCTAGAAAGAACTAGTTCACTATGGCACATAGTGAACTAGTTCTTTCCAGTGCATTTGTAGAACGAAACTATGTTAAAGTATACTTGCGCATTGTTTGAGCGAGACTATGTGTATAAACTAGTTCTTTCCAGCGCATTTGTAGAGCGAGACTATGTGTATTTAGTCAAACAAGTTCTATCTAGCGCATTTTAAACGAGACTATGTGTATCGCGAACAAGCTCTTTCCAGCGTATTTGTAGAACGAGGCTATGTGTATAGCGAACTAGCTCTTTCCAGCGCATTTGTAGAACGAGGCTATGTGTATATAGTAAAATAGTCTCCCTAGCGCATTTGTAGAGCGAGACTATGTGTTTAGTCAACTAGTTCTCTCCAGCGCATTTTAGAACAAGGCTATGTGCATAGTGACTAGTTCTCGCTGCGCATTTGTGGTAGAACGAGGATTTCTGTATAGTGAACTAGTTCTTTCCAGCGCATTTGTAGAACGAAGTTTATGCGTATAGTGAACTAGTTTCCGCGCATTGTAGAACGCGGCTATGTATATAGTGATCTAGCTCTTCCAGCGCATTTGTAGAGCGAGACTATGTGTATAGTCAACTAGTTCTCTCCAGTGCATTTGTATAAACAAGGCTAGGCCATAGTGATCTAATTCTGCATTTGTAGAACGAGGATATCTGTATAGTAAACTAGTCTCTTCCAGTGCATTTGTAGAACGAGGCTAGTTTATAGTCAACTAGTTCTCTTTAGCGCATTTAGACCGAGATATGTGTATAGTCAACTAGTTGTCCAGCGCTTTGTAGAACAAAACTATAGTGAACAAAAACTATAGTGAAATTTAAAACTATACACATAGCCTCGTTCTACAATGCGGCGCTGGAAAGAACTAGTTCACCATACACATATCCTTGCTATGCAAATGCGCTGGAAACAACTAGTTCGCTATACACATAGGTTC